>PVIU01007296.1:0-93187 GCA_004026605.1 Ondatra zibethicus | reverse complement strand
ACACCTTCCTAGGCCTGGATGGAGGCGAGAGGGCCTTGGGCTTCCCACAGGGCAGGGTAACCTGCCCTCTCTTAGGACTGGAGGGGAAAAGGGGAGGGGGAGTGGGGGAGCGGGAGGGAAATGGGAGGAGCGGAGGAGGTGGAAATTTTGAATGGTACTATTTATAATGCAATAATAAAAAAATTAAATGTGAAAAAAACAAAAAAAAACAAACAAAACAAAAAAATTCCCCCATAGAAAATTTTGTGTAAATATATCTTTAAATCAGTTTTCTTTCCTTTCCTTCCATGATTTCCCTACTGTATGTTTGGCTCACCTGCTGTTTAATAGCAGGGCTCACTTCTCTATACTTTTTGACACTAGAGTTGCAGAATACTATCAAATACCTCAGATAGAAAACAGCACTAAAATCTGTGAACTTACAGGAATTCTAGATGATCTATGTTATGTATTTAACACATCCACTGAAATAGAGATGGATAGCTGCACAGGAACTTGTCTGGGGTTGTCATTAAGCCTCACTTTGGGGAAATCTAGTCACTTCAGATTCAAAGAGTTACTATGATGTCACCAGGAGCTTTCTGAATTTGAGGATGTTTCCAGAAAGTTCCTTTACCTTTCTGTTCTTACAGAAATTGGGATAAGCAGGACGGACTCAGAGAGACGTAGTGATGAATCAAAAACAGAAGAGCCAAGTGTCAGGAGAGATGGCCAGGCATTCCCACAGTTGGCCACCATGAGAGTCACTTGCTTCTTTTGAAGAAGTTCTTTTGGTAAATGAAAATGGAAGGTGATCTATAAGGTACATCAGTCAGGTTGATGATGTCGTTAGGAGGAGAATACAGGAAAGAACTGGTAGAAGTGTTCACCAGCAGCTTTATCACTCTTGTTTGAATCTCTCGGGAAAGAGTACAGAAGCTGTGCTTGGTCTGTGCAGTGCTCTGGTCAGTTACCTCAGTAGTGTTGCCTCTCAGCCAGTGTCAGTGGGAGCCAGGTCCTGGGGCAATGAAACCCTTGTTACTCCTTATGAATGTTCCCTAGTTCTCCCTGGATTTCCATCCTGCTTCTCACCACTCTAGACTTTAACACTTTTATCATAATTGTTTGTGGGGATTAAGTGGTCATTTGATGACGCTTCCTTCATGATGAACAGGAGCATAGACATTATCTACCCATGCAGCAAAAGTCTCAGCCCACCTATGTAGGAGGGAGATTAGCAGTAACATGTCTTAAGGAAAGAGGAATATTGTTCAATGAGAACCTAGAAGGAAATGTCTCATTACTAGAAAAATGGTCATAACAGACTGCTGTGTGCTTTACTATTTGTGTGGTCTGATAGATTCCCATATGGGACATTTTCCCACCACACAGTCCCTGAGAGCTAAGGGGCTATTGAACTCTGATGTTTCATGCTGAGGATGTGGCAAGATACAAAAGAATAACCCAGGAAGTAGTTTGAGGTCACAGTCATTGGTCACACATGCCCATGTGTGCAGCCTGGTGGATGATATGGTGGTCCTCCTGTCCTCCTGTGTGGACTGGCATATAACATGCTACATAGAAGAAATCACATCATCCGCAGGAGAAATGTCAGACCTTTTATTAGACCCTTTATTTCACACTGATGTTTTCTTGTATTTTTACATATTTTAGAGCCTTTGGTACTCTAATTTCTGTTTATATGATCTTTCTGACTACTTTCAGTTTTGGATGCTGATTGTAAGCTACCCTGCTCTGTCCTCTGTCTCTCCAGGAGAGACCATCATGACTGCCTCTTGCCTTTCTATACTAAACCTTCTTACTGCATTTCTACCTCAATGACCTCTCCTCAACCTCTCAAACCTCCAAACCTGGGGCTTGCCTACTCGTTCACACTTTACCTTATTTCTTCTCTTTTCAATTTCTTCCTTGTTTTCCTACTTAAATACTGATACTCTTGGATATAAGAACTATCTGTAAATTACACCATCCCCACGCACCACTGTGACGCCACTGTTTCTGAACCTTGAGTGGAAGCCAACAGTAATGCAAGTGTCCTAAGACTAGGAAGTCAGGACGCTTGATAACTGAATAGGGCCACTACTCTGTGTCCACCAAATAACTTCAGAAAATTTAATTAATAGCAAAAAAAAAAACCCTGGAAGGGCTCACACAGAACAACGGGAACTAAAACTGTTAAGAGCATAAAACCCAGGGGATGGGGAGGAGCTGTGGATGATGTCTGCTGCACTTGACATGGCTGCCGTACTCGTGCACTAGTAAAAAGGTGTGACTACCTTCCCAGGTTTGGGCCAATCAACATTGAACATAGATGGGGAGGACCTTATGAGTCCCCATCCCTCCCGTAGAAGCAATGAGCTATTAATATTGCAGAGAAGGGGAACTCATAAAAATCAGTCTCAGCTAAGGATAAGTTGTCCTTGATCAAGTAAATAACCACAACCCACCCATGCACATGCAAGCAACCTAATAAAAGTCCTTGGAGCACACACACACACACACACAAACACACACACACACACACACACACACACATCAAAATGAAATGAGAGGAGGGCACATTTGTAGAAAGGACTCAGAGCAAGTGCCAGGGAGTGGTGAGATAAGATAAAGGAGGAACTCAGTGGAGGCATCAAGCCCAGGCACTGACCAAGTTGTCTCCCATGATCAGTGCAGAAGGAGAGAGTGTTGTGTGCCATCCTCATAGAGACAGCAGATGGAGACTGCAGAGTGAAGGCGTGGGTGGGAGTCAGATCTGCCACCCAGAGAAGAAAGGGTCTCCCACCAAAGAGAAGAGCTACCCCTTTGGCTGCGATCATTACATATTGGCTTGAATTTTTAATCCTTTATGTAGGATTTATGTTAAATTAAAATAACCACAAAAGCATGGAAAGAGAACAGAGTCAATCTACCCAGTCTCCTGATGGGACTGAGGGTCAATGGATGGAGAAGCTGACTCTTGGTTGTGGGAGGAGGAGGCTAAACAGCCGCATACAGGATTCCCTACCTCCCTTCCTCTTATCAGTATAGCCAGGGTGGTAGAGGAGGAATTGCTGTGGCCAGGAGGCCATGATGGTACCCTCAGATAATGGCTTTATGAGGGACACTGGGCTAGGGTTCCTTTGAGTCATCTACCATACACTGACAGACTCTCTTCAGATTTCTGAGGTCCCCAGGCTTCCTGTCAACTCACCAGGAAAGGGTAGTTATGAGGCAAAAATTGTCTAGTGTCTCTGGTTTACCTCTGGAGGCCATTCAGTTTGAGTCCCAGATGCAACAGAGGATCATGCCCTGCTAATTGGCCACTGGAGACAGCAAATCCCAGCTCTACCATGCAGAGCATCCTCCCCAACAGAGTGAGCATCAATATAGACACCCACACACTGCTAATAACAGATATGGAAGAGGGAGAAAGGCCAGGAAACCCAGACCTCACACTTCATAAGACACAGAATCTGCTGCAGCCAGGACTTGCACACACAGACTCTACATCCAGGTCTACAACTCTGCCCATATCGACCTCATTCTACTGTCCAGAAAGCCATAGCTGACCTTAAGAAGGAAAAGAAACCCATGGTGTCTATATTCAGCACAGACCAGCCTCAATAGCGTGGGGACCCGAAGAGCATGGATGGTGTGAGTCCTGAGTCTCACCTAGATAACGTAAGGTCAGCATGTTATCTGTCAAGGATGCTAAATGTAGAAGACACCATACATGGCAGACATCAGGGTGGGTGCTCAGGAATAATTGTGGACTAACCCTGTAGACAATGGCACCCCATGGTGATCAAGCCTCACATTACTGCAGGTTATGGTTAGCAGTTCTGTGAGGTTTCACACAGGATCACCACCTTGAACACCAGCTCCAGTTCTACAGTCATGTGGGATGAATCTCTGTATCCATCACAGGTTACAGTGATGCTGCTGGCTTAGGAGGGGCAAGGCTAAGACGAGCACAGGCTGTGTCTTTACTGTCACTCTAACACTGTTCTCCTACAGCAGACCTTCCATGGCTACCTTCTCCTGCCACATAGGTCTCTAGATATATTTGATCCTTGGCAAGTTGGAGAGATTATGCTTCTCCTTGCTCCAACAGGAAATATAGAACCAGCTGTGGCGTGGACATATCTATACACATCACACTGGTCACAAGGGATACCCATGTGGTAAGGTCTTAGATCCCTGTTAGGTCTGTCAAGTGTGATCACAAATATTCAAGAATACCTTTGAGCTTTCAGTGGGAAAGTCAGCTCTGTAGTATATGGTGGGATCACATTGAGTCCTTCCTATTCCACGACCTCATTGTGTGCAGTGTATGGTAGACACTGCAACAGCTGAATCCACACAGCTGATGGACGTCCCTGAGCTTTGAGCATATTGTAGACATTCCATCCTTCTCTAGCCAGCTTCCTAACTCTGGCAGCCTCCCTTATTCCACATGGGACAAACAGCAGCAATCATAGCTAGCTTGACAGGACATTTGTATTCATTCTAGACTGGACATAATGAGAAGAAAAAGTGACCATGACTTCTCCAAAGACAATGGGTACAGGCCAGCCTCATCTGGTTTTAAATGGCAAAGTAAGAACTTGTGAACCCTAATGCTGAGGTTGGAGGAGAGAACAGAGCTGGCAATGAAGTCTGGTTAGAAGTCATGAGTGTGTTCCAAATATGTGAGCTCCCCAGCCCTGGTTTTTTTTTTTTCAGGACATGGTACTTCCCCCTCAGCATAATTTCCAATATGTAGACATTGACAGGAACTGCTCACATCAAAAGCAGAGTTTGATTGTCACTGAGTGCCACATTTGAGCCACAGCAGCTAAGGTGAGATCAGAGTCCTGGGAGGGACGCAGACACAGTCTGAGTCTGGAAAGGGCAGTTTCCTGCTCTGATACCACCTTACAAAGGAAAAATATCACTCATCCCAATTTATTGGATGACAAATGGTCCTCATGAACATTTTTGAATCAGTAAGATCAATAAGTGTGGAATATTTCATGGGACTCAGGAGACAGCTGCTTTAATAGTACTGCTCAGGGATGTCCCTTGGTAGTGTGGGCACACGAACCAGAGGCAGGCATAGGGATTCTGAGAGGCTGCCTGTGCTCTGGGAGTCATTAAGTATGGAAGTCTATTTTATCCTCAGCGTACGAGCTCAGGCTCCCACTCAGATAGCATCAGCACAGCCTCATAAATTCAATAAATCTGAGGAAAGGTCCTTTTTCAGGCCACACCAGCTCATCGGGAAGGACATCAGAGCAGCTACTGAAGTTTTGCACAGGGGACAGCATGTCACCAACAAGTTTCTGCAGCCTGTGGAACATCCGACTGTAGTGGTGAGATCTGCTCCCTCTCTCTGCCTCCCCTACTCTCTCCTCAGCTGTCCCCACTCATGGACAAACCAGTACCCAGAAATGGAAGTCTACCAGCAGTGTCCTTGCAGGGGTTCGTGCTGGTCGGATTCGGGGGAGGCGCAGAGACACAGGTCCTCCTCTTTGCCGTCTTCCTGCCTCTGTACATGCTGACTGTCCTGGGCAACCTCACCATGATCATGGTCATCACCCTGGATGCCGGCCTGCACTCTCCCATGTACTTCTTCCTCAAGAACTTGTCCTTTGTCGACCTCTGCCTCTCTTCTGTTATTGTGCCCAATGCTCTGGCCAACATTTTCTCCTCTTCCAAGGTCATCAGCTTTGAGGGATGTGCCACTCAGCTCTTCCTTTTCTCCTTGTTGGGTGCCATTGAAGCTTTTCTCTTAGCTGTGATGGCTTATGATCGTTTCATGGCCATCTGTAGTCCTTTAAGATACTCTGTGACCATGTGCCCTGCAACCTGTGCCCATCTGGTGCTGGGTACCTTCTGTGTTGGCTGCCTGAATGCCATTGTCCAGACCAGCCTCACATTCCAGCTTCCCTTCTGCAGCTCCAACCACATCGATTCCTTCTTCTGTGATGTACCCCCACTGATCAAGCTTGCCTGTGCAGACACAACTCTCAATGAGCTTGTCATGTTTGGTATCTCTGGGTTCATCATTCTGTGTGCTGTTCTTGTGGTCATCATCTCTTACGGCTACATCACCGTGACCATCCTCAGGATGCAGTCAGGGTCAGGGCGGCACAAAGTCTTCTCCACCTGTGGCTCCCACATGGCAGCTGTATCCTTGCTTTATGGAACTGGTTTTGCTATATATGGACAGCCAGGGGGTGTGGCATCCAAAGAGCAAAGCAAGTTGGTCTCCATCATCTACACCCTGGTCATCCCCATGCTCAACCCCCTCATCTACAGTCTGCGCAACAAGGATGTGAAGGATGCCCTGAGGAGGCTGGGTCAGAGACACAGTCTGGTGAAGAAGAGTGGCTGGTGTCATCACCAGGGACTATGCTAGGGACATAGAAGAAAAGGATCCTTGGGAGACAGAGTATCTTATAGTATTTATATCTACCTATCCTGTTTTCTTTGTCCTCTTGTTTTTTACTTCTTTTTTATTGATGTATTCAGCCACCCATATATTCACCAACACACACACACCTGTTTGCCATCTAATCTGTCTTTCTTGAATGTATATTATTAGGCAGACATTTACAGAATGTGAATAAGTCACATTCTTTGCCACCAAATGGCCCATAGTTGGAAGAATCCTCAATCCCTTTGATTTGACAGAGGGCAGAGCACTGTGGTGGGATCGTGGTTTGGGAACCATCGTCAACATCTCCCAATGAAGCTACATATCTGCATATTTGTCTACAACTCTTTCCTTTTGTTTCATCACTGAATCTAATGTCAGTGTAGTGGGACTTTCCCTCTGTGCATGTAAGAATGTGACTTTTAGAAGCTGTGTGTTGACTCATCCTTGTATTGATCTCATATGAGGGGGCTAATGAAAAGCCCTGCAGACATTCTCCTCTGTTTCACAATAGCGCTGCTGCCTCTACCTTCCTCTGCTTCTGAAGCTGTCCTCCTCTTGAGGTATCACACTGTACTGCTGGAGTCCATGGGAACCTAAATGCAATTGACCCCCAGCATATCCCTTCAACCTTTTACCAGGGCTTATAGATGAAGATGTAGGTAGACTCACTTTTCAGGGAATCATTAATAACTGGCCCAGCAGCTTGTAACAATATCAAGGTGTTAATTTATCCTCTGAGCAAGATTGAAGCCTTAGCCAACTCCACATTACAACAGCCTGCTGACCTCTGCACATGTGGCTTGCCTGTGTCCCTCCCTGCCCTGTGTATCTGATCTCATGCTGTTCTTTCCCTAGAGACCTGCAAGTGGGATCTGCCCTCTAAGCAGGGCTTGCTCTTCCTCCCAGTTTCCCTTTCTGAGCATCCTGCAGTTCTCCTATTTTGTCTATTTCTGAGATTATGTGGTGTAACATTAGCTGTGATCTGCATGTGCTTTTCTTCTTTAACCATAAGTTTTGTTGATATATAATATTCCTTTTCTCTTATGTATCTTATTGGAGCTCATGAACATGTACTAGTTATACATCCTTATGTGTGCATATATCATATTTTGATCATAATCACCCCATTGCCCTTTCTTTACCTCACGTTCTTGTTGAAGTCCTTCCTCTTTCTTTTCCCACCTCTACTTTTCTGTCCCTTTTAAGGGAGCAAACAGATGAGTTTAATTAGAGTTACTATAGATGAATGAGTAGGGGGTATTTACAGGACTGTGAGAACTTGCTATAGGCTGAACCACTTGAGGCCATGACCTGGCCTCTCTTTAGCTATCATCATCTGCCTATAATCTATGAACTTAAATAATTAGAAGGCAATTTGAAAGACACATCATGAACAATGCACAGTGATTATTGCAGAGACTTCATAGCTGGTCAACATTCCAAGAATAAGCAACTCTTGAGTGCTCAGCCCCAAATGGGAATCTCTATTGTCCCCTCTAAAGCTCAAGGAACATTATAGAAAAAGGGAATAATTAATGTAAAATTCAGAAATTGGGGTGGGTATGTGGAATGTTGTCATCCATGCATAGCATTGCCAGTGTACTGTCAAATCTCAGCAGTTGTTATTACATTTATTGGACTTGTACAAGGGTGGGTTTGACATATACAACCACTCTGGAAATCAGTATGGTGGTTTCTCAGAAAACTGGGAATCAATCTACCTCTGGACCCAGCAATACCACTCTTGGCCATATACCCAAAGAATGGTCAATCATACTACAAGAACATTTGTTCTACTATGTTCATATGATGTAGGAATTCCTACTGCCAGTAGCCTTTAAGTTACCTGCCCACTTGCGCATGGCTTTTATACTATATATGCCAATGAAAAGCACACATCCGACCTCTTTGCAGGCTGCTGGATTTGGTTGTTGTTCCTGGTTCGAGCAGAGAATTCTTATCTGTGAATCTACCCCTAAATAAATAAACCTCTATTATACTCAATTCTGAACTAGTGTGGGATGTCTTTTGAGTGTCCTTCATTTGGCACCCAGGTCATTCCGGACTGCACAGCTACCGGGTAGGCTGACTAGATCCACAGGCTAGAAAGACTCCTGCCTCCACCTGCTTGGCTTGCTTTTACATAAGTGTTTTTTTGTAGGACCCCACTACAGCGGAGCTCACTGCATGCAGAGACTTGGAAATTTCCTGAGCACACACATGCCTCCCCTCCCCACTACCATGTTGACTGCCGTGGTTCCCTGCCATGTGCTGACTTGCACAGCTTCCAGTTTGTGCTCTCTGCTCCACGTATGGAATTGATTTAATTGCTTTTAATTTGTCAAGCAAGGCATATTTTTCAGTATTTAACCAGCACCAAGGTGAGAAAGCCAAAGTCACCCAGGACTATTTGTGGCACCAGGTTGCACCTCGAGTTACGACTTTGCAACCATGGCACCTGATGGACAATAAAGATTATTACATCTATAAAAAATTACCAGACCTCATACCAGGAAAATATCTTATTTATTAATAAATCAATAAACTCAAAAGTTACATAATGGCAGACAACATTACCAATGAAACTTTTAATAACTTTTTTGCTAATTCTATAGATTGTATTCTGCAAGGTTTATATGGTTATTGTGATACATCTATTTATTGGGTATTGGGACTCAGTTTTTTCTTCATATTATATCCTTAAGAAAATGCTTTGATAACAGAGCCAAGAATGAGGAACTTTTAGAAATGATACAGTCTTTACAGACTAATAATGAACAGCCAGCTGACAGGATTAATACCATTGAAAATCAAAAGTTACCAGAAAAAAAATCAATATTATTGAAAAGATTAACATTAATTTGACAGACAAAATTAAGTCCATGTCAAAGGATACTGAGAAATTAACTGAAAGAATTCATATTGTTGAATTTGACCATAAAAATCTATTAAAAGTTATGATAGGTTACAAGATAGAGTATCTCTTCAGGAAGGAATTCTGCACACTATCCAAATAACATCCAAGGATGAGATGTTATCTTTGAAGAAAAAACTACAGACCTTGGAATCACATGTACAGAATGTGGGCCAGTGGCTATGTACCTCAATGAAATCACTAGAAATACATATAGGCCAGGAGATTCAGGCTTTACAAAAGACAGTAGTAAAAAGATTTGAAATGATTGAGGAAATTATTGGAGCTGATGATCTGGGAAGGAAGGTACAAGGACAGGGTTCAACATCACCAGTATCTGTCAGAGATGACTTACCCAGGGTTTTAGCTTCCTACCCTGCAATCTACTCTGACAAAGCATCAAGTTATAAGGCCCAAAAGGATCCAAAGAAGGTAGATGGATATCTATAAAAAGGAATGAGCTAAAAAAAAAATAAGCAAGCTGTCGTAACTTATGGCTTGCAGTCTGCATTTGTTAGGGAGATGACGAAAAGATGGACTTCTAGCATTAAGGTGATGCCACATGACTGGCTTCAGTTAGTCCTGGATGACGGGCCTCAACTGAGGTTTAAATGTTATTTCAGGGAAGAGGCTAAAACTTTAGAAAAGCAGGGAAAAGCAAAAGGACTTGAAACCTCCCAAGATCAAATTCTTGGTGAGGGCACTTATGCTGACCCACAGGCTTGAGCTCTTTACAGTGAACAAATCTTGTCCCTATGCCACAAAGCAGCCTTAAATGCTTGAGACAGGTTTCAAGAACTAGGAAAACTAATTAAATCATATACCAGGATTAAACAGGGTCAGAGAGAACCCTTTAGTGACTTTTCACAAAGATTAACTAAGGCAGTACAAATAGGAGTAAGAGACCCAGATGGTAGATGAGTACTTACTGAATCACTGGCTTTTGAAAATGCAAACTTAGAATGCAAAAAGATACTTGGGCCTTTAAAGGTTAGATCAGCACCAATGGATGAATGGATGCTGCATACAATGAACACTGAGACATTTGAATATAATAATGAATCTTGGGTAGAGGAAGCAATTTCCAAAGAAATGAGGAGACATCAAAATGTCAAATGTTTTAATTATGGTAGACTAGGACATCTGAGAAGGGACTGTAGACAAGGAATTCCTAGGAATAATGTCTCCTCTAGGAATGGCAAGAATAGGAGGACTCAGGCTTCAGGTATATATAGAGGGTGTGGCAAAGCCAGATATTGGACCAATGAATGCAGATCAAAAAAGACAGACAAGCAACCTGATACCATCAAGAAACTCCTTGGGAGGCCTCTTGCAGGTCTCCAAGTCAAAAGCAGTCCAGTAATTCCCAGTTACTGTGGAGAACATGTCTCACCAGGAAAAATTAAAAAATCTAGAGCCTTTTGTAAAAAAGTATGCTATTCTATATGATGAAATAAACATGGAGGATAAATCAAAAATTCCAACAGGAAGTAGGAAACGTATATTCTGGCAGACTTCTATAAATGATCAAAGACCAAAACTAAGAGTATGTATAAATGGTATTGTAATTGTGTGTTCGATTGACACAGGTATTCATGAGTATCGTTACTCTAGAATCTCAGCATCCAAATTGTCCTCTTCAAGAGGCAGATGTTCAATTATTAGGAATTGGAACCTTATCTCAAGTGAAACAAAGCACAAGATGTGTTGACTGCATAGGGCCAGAAGAACAGAGAGGAAAGCTGAGGCCATATGTGGCTAATATTGCAGTAAATTTATGGGGTCATGATCTGCTGCAGCAATGGAATACCCAGATTAGCATTCCTGCAGTCCCAGAAACTCATCATTTTGGGAATGCTATTATAAGGTACTATACACAAAGGTTAATAGCCATTCAGGCTATACAAGAACACAAAGCAACTATCAAACCTTTAGAGGTACCAACAGCCCTAACTTTAAATGGTTAACTAAAAAACCAATATGGGTTAAAGAGTGGACGTTAATAGAAGATAAACTGCAGGCTTTATAACAGCTGGTACAGTAGCAACTTAGATGCTCACCATATTGAAGAATCAACCAGCCCTTGGAATTCTCTGGTATTTATTGTTAAAAAAAAATCAGGCAAATGAAGAATAGTGACAGATCTAAGAGCTGTCAATAAGGTAATTAAAGCTATGGGCCCTCTACAATCTGGAATTCCTCTGCCTTCTCTATATTATTGATTTGAAAATTGTTTCTTTACTATACCTTTACAAGAAAAGGACAGAGAAAAATTTGCCTTCACAGTGCCTACTTATAAAAATTCTCAACCTACTAAAAAAATACCAGTGGACCATACTTCCACAGGAATTGCTCAATAGCCCCACTCTATGCCAATACTTTGTAAGTCAGCCATTGGAAATAATACTTTAAAAAATTTCCTAAATCTATAGTTTACCATTACATGGATGACATTTTGCTATATGATTCAAACATAGATACTTTAGAAAGAATATTTGAAGAAGTAAAGAAAGTGTTGCCAAAATAGGGATTATAAATTGCTCCTGAAATAACAGAGTGGAGATTCTATCAGTTACCTAGGTTATAAAATAGGTTTAAGAAAATTAGAATACAAAAGGCACAAATTAGGAGAGACCAATTGAGGACTCTTAATGACTTTCAAAGACTGTTAGGAGACATTTCCTCTCTATGACCAGGAGTTGGGATAATACCTGATCTAATAGTTCATTTAAACAAAACCTTAGATGGTGACAAAGACTTAAATAGTCCCAGAGAATTAACAGCTGAAGCAGAAAAGGAATTGATTGTTGTTGAAGAAAAATTACAGGAGGCACATGTGGATAGGGTGAATTCAAATCTTAATTGCATTTTAATCATATTGCCTTCCCGAATTTCCCTCTCAGGAATTTTAATGTAAAAGAAAGATATTATCTTAGAATGGATATTTTTACCATATAAACCAAGTAAAAAATTAAAACTTATTTGGAAAAAGTCTCTGAATTAATTATAAAAGGAAAAATTGGAACTTTGTCAACTAACAGGTATAGACCCAGCAGAGATTATAGCTCCTTTTACTTCTGATGAAATTTAAAAATTATGGTAAAACAATGAACTTTGGCAAAGATCTTGTGCTAAATTTTTAGGAGAGATTAATAGCAAGTATCCCAAAGTGATAGAATTAACCTTACAAAAAGAAGAACTTGGATTCTTCCCCGCATGTACAGAACACACGAATAACTGGAGCCCATTCATTCTATATTGATACAAATAAATCAGCAAAGGCAGGTTACAAATCAGAATAATTAAGTAAAGTAGAACAAAGCCCTTATAATTATGTCCAAAATGTAGAATTATATGGTATTCTCATGGTGCAAAGGGATTTTAAAGGACCTCTCAATATAGTTACTGATTCACAATATGCAGAAAGATATGTTTTGCATATTGAAACCACTGAATTTATACCAGATGCTAGAGAATTGACTTCATTGTTCATATAGGTTCAAGATATAATCAGGAATAGGCTTTGTGCCATATACATAACACAACTCCAATCCCATACGAGGTCCTCTAGCACAAGGTAATACAGAAATTGATTGATTAATGATTGAAAGTGTGTTGAAGGCCTCAGAATTCCATAAGAAACATCATTCCAGTAGCTAAGGTTTAAAGAAAGTCTTTTCTATTATATGGCAACAAACTAAGGAGATTATAAAGAGATGTCCTACTTGAACTTTCTATGACCATATACTGCTACCTGCAGGGACTAACCCAAAGGATTCTCAAAGGAATGAAATCTGGCAGATGGATGTGTTCCACTTTACAGAATTTGGAAAATTAAAATACGTACATTACACCATTAATACTTATTCAGATTTTCAGAGTGCTATTGCTTTAAGCTTGGAAAAGTTTGATTCAGTAATCACACATTTATTAGAAGTTATGGCCATCATGGGAATACCTGCACAATTAAAGACAGAGAATGGTCTACCATATGTCTCTAAGAAAATGAGTTTTTGCTTATTAAAATATAAAGCATATTACAGGCATACCACACAATCCTACAAGTCAGGCAGTTGTAGAAAGATCAAACTAAAATAAAAAGGATATGTTAAACAAACAGAAAGGGGGATAAAATAACTCCAGAAATAGATTACATAATGCTTTATTAACCTTGAATTTTCTCAGCGCTAATGAGAAAGGGACAACAACATCAGAGACTTTGGAAATCAGTTTCTCTTTGGAAAGCGGTTTCTCAGGAAATTGAGGATCAACCTACCTCAGGATCCAACAATACCGCACTTGGGAATAATCCCAAGAGATGCCTGATCATACTACAAAAACATTTGTGCAACTATGTTCATAGCGGCATTGTTTGTAATAGCCAGAACCTGGAAACAACCTAAGTACCCCTCAACGTCAGAATGGATAAAGAAAATGTGGAATATTTACACATTAGAATACTACTTAGCGGTAAAAAACAATGACATCTTGAATTTTGCATGCAAATGGATGGAAATAGAAAACACTATCCTTAGTGAGATAACCCAGACCCAAAAAGATGAATATGGTATGTACTCACTCATTAGTGGACTCTAGCCATAAACAAACGACATTAAGCCTATAGTTCACAATCCTAGAGAAGCCAAATAGCAAGATAAACCCAAAGAAAATCATATATAGTTCCTCCTGGAAATTGGAAGCAAACAAGATAGCGGGACAAAAGTTGGAAGCACGGGGGTGGGAGTAAGGGTGGGAGTGGGGATGGAGGAGGGGGAGAGGGGGAGGGAGAAGGGTGAAGGGAAGGACAGGGGAGAGCCTGGGGGAGTGGGAGGGTGGAGATAGAGGAAGGGCAGATGTTGGAGCAGGGAAGAAGACATCTACATTAAGGAAGCCATTTTAGGGTTGGCAGGAGATTTGGCTCTAGGGGGGAACCCAGGTGTCCATGGGGATGTCCCCAGCTAGGTCCTTGGGCAGCAGAGGAGAGGGTGCCTGAACTGGTCTTGTCCCATAGTCACACTGATGAATATCTTGAATATCACCATAGAAATTTCGTCCAATGGATGGAGATAGAGACAGAGACCCACACCCACATCAGAGCAATGGACTGAGCTCTCACGGTCCAGTTGAAGAGCAGAAGGAGGGAGAAGAGGAGCAAGGAAGTCAAGGCCACGAGGGGTTGGTCCACCCACTGAGACAGTGTGCCTGACCTAATGGGAGCTCACCAAATCCAGCTGGACTGGGACTGAATGAGCATGTGATCAAACCGGACTCTCTGAATGTGGCTGCCAATGGGGACGGACTGAGAAGCCATCAATAATGGCACAGGGACCTCTCTCTTCTGCATGTAATGGCTTTTTGGAACCCTAGTTTACATGGACACACACCTTCCTAGGCTGGGATGGAGTGGGGAGGGCCTTGGACTTCCCACAGGGCAGGGTACCCTGCCCTCTTTTAAGTATGGAAAGGGAGGGAGGAGGATTAGTGGGAGAGTGGGAGGGGAATGAGAGAAGGGGAGGAAGTGTCAATTTTTGAATGGAAAAATAAAAATAAATAAATATAAGAAATAGTCATCTGGTATGTGACAAAAAGAAGATAGAATTTAGAAAAATGTTTACTTTTCTTCATACCTACTTTTGTCTCTATCATACCTTTCATTAATATATATGTCTATATAAATAATGTTTAAGTTTTCTACAATGAAGAATGAATTTTCCTGCAGTAACCTTTGAAGTTTCTAGGACAAAGATGGGGCCCCACAACAACAACTCCACCCAGTTGATATGATGTCATGATGCTGATAGTGCTACTATAGACCTGTTTTAGGTAGCAGCTGCTCAAGATGATTCCAACTTGGTTAGCTGAAATGGTGCAGTTTTTTATAATGTTCCAGAACACCAAATAGGAACATCAGAAAACCCTACCAAATAATCAGAGATTATTTGCAATTATGCCAGAACTTCTGGTGTGGGAAGTTCTTCTGTCTATGTGTTGCTTTTATTAGTTAATGGATCAAAACTGTCTTGGTCTGTGATAGGGGAAAAGAACACAACTAGTTGGAGAAAGCTAAAGTGAATGCTGGGAGAAAGGAGGCGGGGTCAGAGAGATGCCATGTAGACACCACCAGAGTAAGACATGCCAAAATTTTGCCGGCTTGCCACTGCCATGTGGTGATACACAGCTTAACAGAAATCGGTTAGATTATTATGTAAGAGTTAGCCAATAAGAAGCTAGAGCTAATGGGCCAAGCAGTGTTGTAACTAATACACTTTCTGTGTGATTATTTCAGGTATAAGCTAGCCAGGCAGGAACCAACAAACGGCCCCTCCTTCTACAGTAATCGTGGAATTTAACTATCATTTTGCTTTCACAGGATCCCATAGAAAGAACATTGCCCCCATGACAGCTGGAAGTAATTCTAGAAGATGATGTCCCCTCTCCCAGCAAAGTTTGTCCTCAGGGTTAGGGACATTATTTAGTGGTTGATTATAATTTGTATAGGGTTGGGGATTGGGAGGAAAATTATGTAGCATCAGGGATATTTTTGAAAAAAAGAGAGAAAATTGGATAGGATTATAGATCAGTCTGCGCCCACTCACACTAATAATAATAGTGAGTAATGGAGTGAATACTTGTGAATTATTATTTATAGGCAATTTAAATTGGTATAGATTCTTATATATTGATACAAACTTAAATAATACTGAATATGTTCCTGTTTTCATCTACAATATTTGTGTATCTAGGCAAAGTTAATTTGTCATATTGTATGTATACAAGCTTCTACCTCTGCCTGTTATTTTGTATATTGATACAATTTTAGGATATATTTATCATATTACAATATACAATTCTACCTCTGATCAAGATGCTTATACATTGTTTACATTTTAAGATCACCGTCTCATATATTACACAGTTGTTTAATATTCTAATATGAAGTCTTAGTCTTTAAGTTACATAGGTATTAAGATTCATACATCAATAATCATCCATGTTTGTCATACTTATAGTTAAACTAATCAGGTTCTTTAGACACATAGAGATTGTATTCTGCATAGATAGGTAATCTTCAATCACTTCAAAGAGCTGTAGAACATGGCATTTAAATAACTTAGGGTTCTGTTAAATTAAGACATGATTGCTCCTGGCAGCACTGATATATTCCCAAGAGAATGTTGAGCACCAAAGATACTCCACTTGGAGCTTGTTTTCTTCTTGGCAAAACTGGCCTTTGGTCAAGGAATTGCCTAAGTATTGACCACTGACAAATGCATGATGTTTCAGACAGGACAAGCAGGATACAAGAAAAAATACTGTCAAATCTTGCCAAGACAGGGTAAGACAGTTTTGAAAAATTTCTTGCCTCTGAAAATAGTCTGTCAGTTACTCTAGGCCTTATCCAAAGTTGGTTGCTCCAACATTGCAAATGAGAATTTGGGTGATTGCCCAGGTAGCCAGCTATCTCTGTCATTTGTTGCACATTTTGGAAGTTGCTTGATGGCACTTCTTGCTTACTCAAGTAATATTATTTCCCTTCTTGGGTCTCCCACGGGGTTGAAGACTAGATAGTTGTAGTTACTTTCCTCTCATGATTTGGCCAAGTTATTTGTATACAAAACTTAAACTCATTGGGATAGGATAATTACTGAAACATTTATCACATGTTTCTTGCTTGATATTGTTTATGCTGGTTGTAATTCTAATTTTTATACCTGATGTTTGTTCTTATTGTATAACTTTGTATTAGGGTTAGAACTTTCTTATTTAAACAAAAGGAAGAGGTGCTCAGGAATTCCTATTACCAGTAGCCTTTAAGTTACCCACCCGCTTGTGTATGGCTTCTTATACTATATATGCAGATGCAAAGAGCACGTCCAGTCTTTTTTTTGAGCTGTGTGATTCGGATGCTGTTCTTAGTTCCAGCAGAGGACTGTGATCTGTGAGTCTACCCCTAATTAAATAACCTTTTATTATACTCAATTCTGAGCTAGTATGCGATTTTTAAAGCATCCTTCTTCACCCAAAAGATGCTCAATCACACTACAAAAGCATTTGTTCAACTATATTCATAGCAGCATTATTTGTAAAAGACAGAACCTAGAAACAACCTACATGCCCCTCAACCGAAGAATGAATAAAGAAAATGTTGCACATTTACACATTAGAGTACTACTCAGCAGTAAAAAACAATGACATCCTGAATTTTGCATACAAATGGATGGAATTAGAAAACACTATCCTGAGAGAGGTAACCTAGATCCAAAAAGATGAATATGGTATGTACTCACTCATAAGTGCATATTAGTTATAAACAAAGAACATTGAGCCTATACTTCAAGAGCCTAGAGAAGCTAAGTAATAAGGTGAACCCAAAGAAAAACATACACAGACCCACCTGGAAAGTAGAAACAGACAAGATCACCTGACATAATGGGGAGCATGGGGGTGGGGGAGAAGAGAGGGTGGAAAGAAAAGAGGAGGAGAGAAGGGAAGGGTTGAAGAGAACTTGAGGGAATGGGATAGTCAAAATGGAGGAAGGACAGAGATGAGAGCAAGGAAAGAGATATCTTGATTGAGGAAACCATTATAGGGTTAGCATAAAGCTGCTCTAGAGAAATTCCCAGGAATCCAAAAGGATGACCCCAGGTAAGACCCTAAGCAATAGAGGAGAGGGTACCCAAACTGGTCTTGCTCTATAGTCAGTTTGATGAATATCTAAAATATCACCATAGAACCTTCATCTAGCCACTGATGGAAACAAAAGCAGAGATCCACATTGGAGCACTAGACTGAGCTCCCAAAATCCAGTTGAAGAGTGGAAGGAATGAGAACATGAGCAAAGAGGTCAAGACCATGATGGGGTCACCCACTGAAACTATTTATCTGAGCTAATAGGAGTCCATCAACAACTTCAGATGGACTGGGAAGGAACAAGCATAGGACCAAACTAATCCCTCTGAATGTGGTTGACAGTTGCATGGTTGGGGCAGACTAAAGGGCCACTAGCAGTGGCATCAGGATTTATATCTACTGCACGTCCTGGCTTTTTGGATCCTATTCTCTTTGAATGAATACCTTGTTCAACCTAGATGCAGTAGGGAGGGCCTCGGACCTTCCACAAATCAATGTGACTTACCTTCTCAGAGGATTGGATGGGAGTGAGTTGGGAGGCTGTGTGGAAGGAATGGGAGGAAGGGAGGCAGTGGGAACTTGGATTGGTAATTTTTAAAAAATCTAATAAATTTTAAAAAACTAAAAATTAAAAAAAGAAATGGAGATAGATGGCTGCACAGGAACTTGTCTGGAGTTGTCATTAAGTGTCACTTTGTAGAAATCTGGCCACTTCAGTGAGTGGAGACAAAGGAATTACTATGGTGTCACCAGGAGCTTTCTAGATTTGAGGTTATTCCATAAAGATCTTTTACATTTCAGTTTTTACAGAAATTGGGATAGGCAGGACTTAGAGAGACGTAGTTATGAATCAAAAACAGAAGAGCCAAGTGTCAGGAGAGATGGCCAGGCATCCCCACAGTTGGCCACCATGAGGGTCACTCTCTTCTTTTGAAGAAGTTCTTTTGGTAAATGAAAATGGAAGGTGATCTATAAGGTGCATCGGTCAGGTTTATGACCTAGATAGGAGGAGAAAACAGATAAGAACCGGTAGAAGTGTTTACCAGCAGCTTTATCACTCTTGTTTGAATCTCTCGGGAAAGAGTACAGAAGCTGTGCTTGGTCTGTACAGCACTCTGGTCAGTTACCTCAGTAGTGTTGCCTCTCAGCCAGTGTCAGTGGGAGCCAGGTCCTGGGGCAATGAAACATTTTTATTCTTTATGAATAAAATGTTCTCTAGTTCTCCCGGGTTTTCCATCCTGCTTCACCCCACCCTAGACTTTTACTCTCTTATCATAATTGTTTGTGGAAGTTAAGTAGTCATTTGATGACACTTCCTTCATGATGAACAGGAGTGTAGACATTGTCTTCCCATGGAGCAAAAGTCTCAGCCCACCTACATAGGAGGACATGAGAAGTAAAATGGGCTTAAGGACTAGACAAACATTGTCCAATGAGAACCTAGAAGAAAACACTGCAGGAGTGAAGGCATGGGTGGGAGTCAGACCTAACCACCAAGAGAAGAAAGGGTCTTCCACCAAAGAGAAGAACTATCCCTTTGGTTGTGATAATTACATATTGGCTTGAATTTTTAATCCTTTAAGTAGGATTTGTGTTGAATTAAAATAACCACAAAGACACAGAAAGAGAACTGAGACCATCTACCCAGGCTCCTGATGGGACTGAGGGTCAATGGACGGAGAAGCTGACTCTTGGTTGTGGGAGGAGGAGGCTAAGCAGCCCCATACAGGACTCCCCACCTCCCTTCCTCATATCAGTATAGCCAGGCAGTTGGAGGAGGAAATGCTGTGGCCAGGAGGCCATGATGGCCCAACTCAGGTAACGGCTTTAATGATGAACAAAATGCTAGGATCACTCTGAGTCATCTGTCATTCCCATGGAGTCTCCCCAGATCTTTGGGTACCCCAGACTTCCTGCCAACTCACCAGGAGAGGGTGGCTATGAGGCAGAGATTGTCCAGTGTCTCTGGTATACCTCTGGAGGCCATTCAGTTTGAGTCCCAGATGCCAAAAGGATCATGCCTCCTTAATTAGCCACTGGAGACTGCAAGTCCCAGCTCTACCATGCAGAGTGTACCCAACAATAGACACCCACACACTGCCCCAACAACAGATATGAAAGAGGAGGAAAGGCCTGGAAACCCAGACCTCACACTTCACAAGATACAGAACTTGCTGCAGCCAGGATTTGCACACACAGACTCCCAGTCCAGGTCTACACCTCTGCCCATACCCACCTCGTTCTACTGTCCAGAAAGCCATAGCTGACCTCAAGAAGGAAAAGGAACCTATGGTTCTATCTTCAGCACAGACCAGCCTCAATAGTGTGGGGACCCGAGGAGCCTGGATGGTGGTATCTGATTTTGTGTGAGTCCTGAGTCTCACCTAGATAACGTAAGGTCAGCATGTTATCTGTCAACAATGATAAAAGTAGAAGACACCATACGTGGTGGACATCAGGGGTGGGTGCTCAGGAATAATTGTGAACTAGTTCTGTAGACAAGGTGGTCAAGCCTCACATTAGTCCAGGTCATCGTTAGCAGTTCTAAGAGGTTCCACTGAGGGTCACCATCTTTAACACCAGCTCCAATTCTGCAGTCATGTGGGATGAATCTCTGCATCCATCACAGGACACAGTGATGCTGCTGGCTTAGGAGGGGCAAGGCTAAGACAAACGCAGACTGTGTCTTTACTGTCACTCTAACACTATTCTCCCACAGCAGACTTTCCATGCTACCTTCTCCTTCCACATACATCTCTAGATGTATTTTATGTTTGGCAAGCTGGAGAGATTATGCTCTTTCTTGCTCTAACAGGAACTATAGGACCTGCTGTGGTGTGGATCTACACACATCACACTGGTCACAAGGGACACCCAGGTGGTAAGGTCTTAGATCCCTGTCAGGGTCAACTGTGAGCACAAAGTTTCCTACATGCCTTTGATCTTACATGGGAAAGTCAGCTCTGTAGTATATTGTGGGTTCATATAGAGTCCTACAGATTCCATGAGCTCATTGTGTGCAGTGTATGACAGACAGTGCAACAGCTGAATACACACACCTGAGGGATGTCCCTGAATTTCAAGGATAATGTAGAGCAGATATTCTGTTCCTCTCTAGGCAGCCTCCCATGTTACTCCTGGGACCAACAGTAGCAATCATAGCTACCCGACTTGAAATTTTTCTACATTCCAGACTGGAGATAATGAGGAGAGAAAGTAACCATGAATGGCCCAAAGCCACTGGGTAGAGGCGAGCCTCATCTGGTTTTAAATGGCAGAGTAAGACCCTGTGAAACCCAAAGCTGAAGTTGGAGCAGGGAACAGAGCTGGCAATGGGATTAAGTTAGAGGCCATGATTGTGACCTGGTTTTTCTCAGGACATGGTCCTGCCCCTCACCCTAATTTCCAACATCTAGACATTGGCAGGGCCCACTCACATCAACAAGCAAAGTCTGATTGTCCCTGTGTGCCAGCACTTGAGCCACAGCTTCTGAGGTTAGATCAAAGTCCTGTGAGGGACACAGACACAGTCTGAGTCTGGGAAGGGCATTTTCCTGCTCTGATACCACTGTACAAATGAAGGAATCACCCATCCCAACTTATTGGAGGACAAATGGTCCTTGGAAATGTTTTTGAATCAGTAAGGTGAATATCTGTGGAATATTTAATGGGACTCGGCAGACAGCTGCTTGAATGGCACTACTCAGGGGTGTCCCTTGGTAGTGTGGGCACAGGAACCAGAGGCAGGCATAGGGATACTGAGATGCTGTCTGTGCTCTGGGAGTCACTAAGTCTAAGGTCTCTTTTTATCCTCAGCGTACAAGTTCAGGCCTCCACACAGATAGCATCAGCACAGCTTCATGAATTAAATAAATCTGAGGAAATGTCCCTTTTCAGGCCACACCAGCTCACCTGGAAAGATATCAGAGAAGCTACTGGATTTTGCACAAGGGACAGAATGCCAGCAACAAGTTTCTGCAGCCTGTGAACATCCAGCTGTAGTGGTGAGATCTGCTCCCTCTCTCTGCCTCCCCTGCTCTCTCCTCAGCTGTCCCCACTCATGGACAAATCAGTACCCAGAAATGGAAGTCTACCAGCAGTGTCCTTGCAGGGGTTCGTGCTGGTCGGATTCGGGGGAGGCACAGAGACACAGGTCCTCCTCTTTGCCATCTTCCTGCCTCTGTACATGCTGACTGTCCTGGGCAACCTCACCATGATCATGGTCATCACCCTAGATGCCGGCCTGCACTCCCCCATGTACTTCTTCCTCAAGAACCTGTCCTTTGTCGACCTCTGCCTCTCTTCTGTTATTGTGCCCAATGCTCTGGCCAACATTTTCTCCTCTTCCAAGGTCATCAGCTTTGATGGATGTGCCACTCAGTTCTTCTTTTTCTCCTTGTTGGCTGCCACTGAAGCTGTACTCCTAGCTGTGATGGCTTATGATCGTTTCATGGCCATCTGTAGTCCTTTAAGATACTCTGTGAACATGAGTCCTACAACCTGTGCCCGTCTGGTTCTGGGTACTTTCTGTGTTGGTTGCCTGAATGCCATTGTCCAGACCAGCCTCACATTCCAGCTGCCCTTCTGCAGCTCCAACCACATCGATTCCTTCTTCTGTGATGTACCCCCACTCATCCAGCTTGCCTGTGCAGACACAACTCTCAATGAGCTTGTCATGTTTGGTATCTCTGGGTTCATCATTCTGTGTGCTGTTCTTGTGGTCATCATCTCTTACGGCTACATCACCGTGACCATCCTCAGGATGCAGTCAGGGTCAGGGCGGCACAAAGTCTTCTCTACCTGTGGCTCCCACATGGCAGCTGTATCCTTGCTTTATGGAACTGGTTTTGCTATATATGGACAGCCAGGGGGTGTGGCATCTATGGAGCAGGGCAAGTTGGTCTCCATCATCTACACCCTGGTCATCCCCATGCTCAACCCCCTCATCTACAGTCTGCGCAACAAAGATGTGAAGGATGCCCTGAGGAGGCTGGGTCAGAGACACAGTGTGGTGAAGAAGAGTGGCTGGTGTCATCACCAGGGACTATGCTAGGGACATAGAAGAAAAGGATCCTTGGGAGACAGAGTATCTTATAGTATTTATATCTTCCTATTCTGTTTTCTTTCTCTTATTGTTTCTTACTTCTTTTTTTGTTCATTGATGTATTCATCTACCAATATAACCACCAACACACACATCTGTTTGCCATCTAACCTGTCTTTCTTGAATGTTTCTTAGGCAGACATTTACAGAATGTGAATAAGGCACATTCTTTCCACCAAAGGGTCCATAGTTGGAAGAATCCTGAATCCCTTTCATTTGACAGAGGGCAGAGCACTGTAACTGGAACCAGGTTTAAGAACCACTGTCAACATCTCCCAGTGAAGCTACATAACTGCAGATTTCTATATGACTCTTTCCTTTTGTTCATCACTGAATCTAATGTCGGTGTAGTGGGACCTTCCCTCTGTGCATGTAAGAATGTGACTTTCAGAAACTGTGTGTTGACCCATCCTTATATTGATCTCGTAAGAGGATGGGCTAATGAAAAGCTCTGCAGACACTCTCCTCTGTTTCACAATGGCGCTGCCTCCTCCACCTTCCTCTGCTCGTGAAGCTGCCCTCCTCATGAGGTATCGCAGTGTACCGCTGGAGTCCATGGGAACCTAAATGCAATTGATCTCCAGCATATCCCTTCAACCCTTAATCCCAGCTTATAGATGAAGTTTTAGGCAGATTCACGGTTCAGGGAACCATTAAAACCTGGCCCGGCAGCTTTTGACAATATCAAAGTGTTAACTTGTCCTCTGAGTAAGATTGACACTTTGTTGAACTCCACAAAGTAGCCTGCTGCCGTCTGCACATGTGGCTTGCCTGTGTACCTCCCTGCCCTGTGTGTCTGATCTCATGCTGCTCCTTCCCAGGAGACCAGCAGGGGGCATGGGATCTGCCCTCTAAGCAGGGCTTGCTCTTCCTCCCAGTTTCTCCCTCTGAGCATCCTGCAGTTCTCCATCCTGTGGCTCTTTCGTTGCAGGCTTCAGGCTCCAACATCATCTCCTGGTTTCAGACTTAGCTGCTCAAAGCTTTCCTTTCTTTGAGCAGTTCTGGAACGCTCTGTTCTGTGGATGGCATGAATCTCAACTTCAGTGATCTTCTCTCCCCCACCTTCTCTTCCTCTGTTTATCCTGTTCTCCATCACACTATTCTCTTTGCCATGCTGTGAGGTTTCAGCAATGAAGGAGCAACCAGGTGGTGCCTTCCATGCCTGTTCAATGTTAGAAAAGAACAGCTGACAGTGTCTTTGTGCTCACCCTTACTCAGGTGTAGTCTCATCTTTATCTTGTAGATGGAAGTGGTGCAAACAATGAAGAAAACGATCCAGAAAACTAGAGCAGCCTTAAGATGCTTTGGGTGCCACTGACCAAGTATCGGGTCTTAGCTTTGCTCTCAGGGCATATACGAGGCTTTCTTATGCTGCTAGAAGGACACCTAGTGTTCTCTCACTAAAGGAGAAGGCAGGTCATGAGCCTACTTGCCCCAGCTGACCTAGCTGGTTACTATTGAAGGGGAGTGAGTGGTATTCGAAGCTCACTATGCTCTTCTGATTTTGTGCATATTTTAAATTTCCACAATCATAGTTGGCAGAATGTCTCTCTTATTTTTTTCTGTGGAGGCAGGGCTTCACTGTGTAACCCAGGCTGATATCAAGCGCACTGTCCTCCTGCCTCTGTCTTCTATGGGCTGGGATTTTGGGCATCCTTTGTGGCTCACACCCACACAGTTTGTCTGGATGCTCTCCATTCTTTCCCTTCCACACCTAAACTGCTCTCTAACCAGCCAGCTCTCTATTCTTCCTCAACTCTCATCTCCTCTCATTGTCACCTCTTCTCTGTAGGGCCACAGGCTCGCTGTGATGGATGCTGTGGACTGGGAGTCACAGAGCAGGACCTGGGCCACTCATTCATTTCTCTCTCTCTCTCTCTCTCTCTCTCTCTCTCTCTCTCTCTCTCTCTCTCCAATTATAAAGACATTGTAAGATATTAAAATGTTAGGAGATTGAATATAAAATGCAATTTATAAATTTGCTTACAATATTGGTATTTTAGTTTGCTCTGGTGCTGTGATAAATACTGACCAAAACCAACCTTGGCAGGGGTGGCTTGGTTTGCTTTCTATTGCTCTGATAAAGATCATAACCAAAAGCCACTCGGGGAGGAAAGCGTTTATTTGGCTTACATATCCTGAGTCACACTCTATTGAGGGAAGCCAAGGCAGGATCTCAAGACGAGAACCTGCGGGCAAAAACTGAAGCAGATGCCTTGGAGGAACACTGCTTTATTGGTTAGCTCTCCGTAACTTGTTCAGCCTGCTTCTTTACACACGCTGCGACCATCTGCCCAGTGACGGCACTGCCTTCAGAGGGCTGGGCTAGCCCACATTTCATCAATCAAGAAAAATCCCCCACAGGCCAATCTGTTGGGAATATTGTCTCAATTGAGATTTTCCTCTTCTCAAATAAATCTCACTCGTGTCAAGTTGACCAAAACCAAACCAAACCACCCAGGACAAGACTCCCAGGCTGGAGAGCTTGTAACATTTTGATTCCTAGGGAAGCAGTGAAATCAGATCCCAACTCAGAAGCAAACATGGGGAGCAAATCTGGACTGTGGCATGACAAGAGCCCACCGGTCACTTGGGTCTCAACCTTCTTAATGAATGCTGTGACCCTTTAATACAGCTCCTCATGGTGTGGTGAGCCCCAACCATAAAATTATCTCATTGCTACTTTATAACTGTAATTTTGCTACTGTTGAGAATCATAATGTAAATATTTGATATCCAGGATTCTGATATGTTACCCTTGTATAAGGGTCATTTAATCCCGAAGGGGTCTCAGCCTCACAGGTTGAGAACCTCTAGTATAGAATAAACCTCCAGGACGGCTGCCTCAGCCTAAGAAGACTGCTTAAATATGATCTTCATTCACTGAACTAGAATTAAAACTGCTCTTTAATTCTAGAATTAAAACTGCTCTTTAATTCTAGAATTAAAAATGCTCTTGGGGATGTCTCAAAGACTATGACCTAATGGACCAGTAGAGCCACAGTAGGAAGAAAGTACGTATCCTTGTACGAAGTGCTGTTTGGAATTATAGTCCTGGCCGGAAGGTTGGACAGTTGTGTTGTAGTCCAAGATGCAAACTTAATTTGGCCCAGAGAGTCATTAGCAAAACTACGTTAGCTCCACTCCTGGTCAGGAGGAGTAGCACAGACCTGATTCTCAAAAGAAGACCCGGAGAGGTAAACTTTCAACTCCCTCCACACAAAAGAAGTTTACTCTTGTGGTTAAAACAACAAAAGGAGGAAGCAAATAGATATCATCTACCTAGGTTCCTAGTAGCACTGAGGGGAGCCAAGTAAGACCACGGAAGGAGTGGGATGACGGGTGTTACAGGCTAGGCTCCTCACACATCCTCCTCAGATCAGCATAACCATAGGAAACAGCAGAGGCAAGGGCTATGTCGTGAGGGCCATGTCGTCTCTATGTGGGAGTGACTGCTCTCATGAGGTACATGGGCACAGGGTCCCTCTGAATTGTTTCTGCTGAGGTCTTCAGGCATCCTACCAACCCACCAGAAAGAGCAGCAATGAGGTGTGATGGTTGAAGAAATGCCACTTTTTGCTAGGCATCCATCTAGGTAGCCACTCTTTGTCTCTGATACCAGTCCCTGGAAGTTGAGTTCCCAGTATCCCTGACTCAGTGACCCCCACCCAAAAAATACAACCAAGACCATCCACTTGTACTATAAATAATGGCTTTTTGGCTTCTGTAACTTCCTTACATAGATACCCAAACTTATTTTGGGTCCCTTAACCTCACAGAACAAACCAGTTTTTGCTTGCTTGCTGTGGTAATTTGAATGCCATTGGTCCCCATAATCTCATAGGGAGTGGCACTATTAGGAGGTATGGCTTTGTGGGAGTGGGTATGGCTTTGTTGGAGGAAGTGTGCCACTGTGGGGGTGGACTTTGAGGTTTCCTATGCTCAGGATACTGCCCAGTGTCTCAGTCAACTTCCTGTTGCCGGCAAGAGATAGGACTCTCAGCTCCAGCACCATGTCTGCCTTCAGGCCACCATGTTCCCCACCATGATGATAATGGACTGACTCTCTGAAACTGTAAACTAGCTGCTCTCAATTAAATGTTTCATTTATAAGAGCTGCCATGGTCATGGTGTCTCTTCACGGCAATAAAAACCTTAACTAAGACACTCGCATAGATATTGAACATCTTCTTGAAGTTATTCCCTTTAAAAATCCTTCCCTCCCTCCCCTTTCTCACAGCAATCTTGAATTTGGCTCAAAGACTGTTCCTCCTGCTAGCAGCTAATCAATAAATCATTTAATTATAATTGGATTGAGTCCGTGTCCTTTTCCCGGGAGTCACAAACTCCATAACAGAGGCAGAGATGGGCCTCAGGCACGCTGCAGCTCTGAAGTCCAAGATATTAGAATCCCAGATGCCAGAGGCCAGCACTTCCCTAATTGGCCACTGGAGGCTACAAGTCCCTACTCTACCAGGTGCAGCGAATACTCTCAAGCACAGTGACCCCAAGGGCAGGCCCTCCACACACTGTCCAGCTAATGGGGACAAGACCAGAGGAAGGACCTACATCCCTCTTCAGAAGACCTGCAGCTAGCATAGCCAGAACCTGGGCACCTGAAGTCTCTCAGGGACCCTGGTGCCTGCGTGTGCCCATGCTTACTTTACTGCACTATCCAGAGCCATAACTGATCTAAAGGAGAGACAGAAACAACTGGTGTCCACTCCTCCATGTTCAACAGAGACTAGGCTCAGCAGTACTGGGGCACTGAGAGCACGGACGCTGACTGTGTGACCTTGGGGTAGATCTGACTCTCACCTAGGAAAGGTAAGTTCAATACGTCACCTGTGAGGAGTAGGAAATCGTGAAGGATGGCGTGAGCACACAGTGTGCGCTCGGGGCCTGCCTCAGTAATCTGTCCTGTCCTGATTATCCCTGGCCTTCATACATGTTCAGTGGGTGGGGGGATTGGAAGGGGCTCTACCTCTATTCAGTTCTGCAGACAGATAGGCTGAAGCCCTGCATCTAACCACACAGGAGACAGCGATGCTTCTGGCTCTATAAGGCAGGGCAACGGGGTATAGAAGCTGTCTCTTCATAGACAGTGGCAGTCAGCTCTCTCACAATGGAGCAGCATCCTCAACCCTCAGCTAGCTGTCATTTCCGCTGACACTGCGGATACCCTGCATCCTTGGCAAGCTGGAGAGGCCATGCTTGTCCTTCCTCTAGTTGGAAACAAGGGACAGGCTTGACATTAACATTTCCTGGCATCTCACACTCACTGTGAAGGAAAGCGTGATCCGGCAGTGGGAGGGATGGAGGAATTGCTGAGCATGTGAATGCAAAGCCAATACATTTATACCTTTGAACTAGCAGTGAGGTGGTCATGGTTGAGATAACAGTGCATGGTTGTCTCAACCAGATTCCTCCACCCTACCCCAGCCCATGTACACACAATGGAGGGGAATAATAGGTGCATTAATGGGTTCACCCAGCCCAGATCTCTAAGCCATCTGAGCCACCCCAGGATAATGGAACCTCTTGCATCTCTTGGGAGCAAACAGAAAAGTAACAGCCAGCTTCACATAGGACACTCCTATGTTGTCAGCCCTCTGATCACTATGAATAAGAGAAAGTGATCATGACACAAGGACAATGGTGAGAGGCCAGTTTTCAAGAGCAAAGAGTAAACTCTTAGAGGCCCTTAAAGCTGATGTGGAGCAGAGAGAAGAGTTGCCAGGGAGATAGGGTTCGAAGCTATTACCATGTCGCAGATATGTTTGGGCCCCAGTCTTAGTTTTTCAATACATGGTTCTAGGTTGCAACCTCACCACAATCTCCAAAATTTAGACATTAGCAGGAACCCCTGACAATCAATTAGGCGGTCTCTGAATGCTGATTGTCACTCTGGATTAGGCTTGGAGCCAGAGCTACTAAGCTATGGCCAGCATTCTATAAGCCACAAAGACATGCAGCTTCAGTGTAGGGATGACTGATCCCTGCTCTGGGTTCAGCCTACAGATGGAAGAGTCAACCAGCACAAGGCTTGAAGGGCAGGAGACCCTCATAAACATTCTCTCATCAGTAAGATGAAGTGTGGGAAATGTAGCATGGGCCTTGATAACTGTGTGTTCCAAAGGCACTTCTCAGAAGCATCCTCTGCCATAAAGAATGAGCAACTCAGAAGCAACACAGGAATGCTAAAAGGCTGTCTGTACTGTGAGGGTCCCTGTGATCTAGAAGCCTCTTTGAATCCCTAGAGCATAGCTCAGTCCCATTCACAGAGAGGGTTAGGCACAAATTAAACAAACTGAAAGAAATGTTTCCTTGCAAGCCACGCCAGCCCATCTGGTAGGAGATCAGAGCAGCTAGTGAACTGTCGCATGGTAAACAGCATGTCACCAACAGGTTCCAGCAGCCTATGGAACACCCGACTGGACCAGTGAGATCTGCTTCCTCTCTCTGCCTTCATCTACCTCTGCCTATGTCCCCACTCATGGCCACAGAGGTCCACAGAAATGGAAGTCTCTCGGCAGTGTCCTTGCAGGGGTTCATGCTGGTTGGATTTGGGGGAGGTGCAGAGACCCAGGCCCTGCTCTTTGCTGTCTTCCTGGCCCTGTACATGGTGACCATCCTGGGCAACCTCACCATGATCGTGGTCATCACCCTGGATGCCCGCCTGCACTCCCCCATGTACTTCTTCCTCAAGAACCTGTCCTTTGTCAACCTCTGTTACTCCTCTGTCATTGCCCCGAATGCCCTGGCCAACTTCCTTTCCTCCTCTAAGGTCATCAGCTTTGAGGGATGTGCCACTCAGCTCTTCTTTTTCTCCTTGTTGGCTACCACTGAGACTTTCCTCTTAGCTGTGATGGCCTATGACCGTTTCATGGCCATCTGCAATCCCCTGAGGTACCCTGTGACCATGTGCCCTACAACCTGTGCCCGTCTGGTTCTGGGTACCTTCTGTGTGGGCTGCCTTAACTCCACTGTGCAGACCAGCCTCACGTTCCAGCTGCCCTTCTGCAGCTCCAACCGTATTGACTACTTCTACTGTGATGTGCCCCCGTTGCTTGAGTTGGCCTGCGGCAGCACAGCTCTCAATGAGCTCCTGCTCTTCGGCCTCTGTGGGTTCATCATTGTGAGCACTACCTTAGCTGTCCTGGTCTCCTATGGCTACATCACCGTGACCATCCTCAGGATGCGCTCAGGATCTGGGAGGCACAAGGTCTTCTCCACCTGTGGCTCTCATCTGACAGCCGTGTCTTTGTTTTATGGCACTCTTTTTGTCATGTATGCACAGCCAGGAGCAGTGGCATCCATGGAACAGGGCAAAGTGGTCTCCATCTTCTACACCCTGGTCATCCCCATGCTCAACCCCCTCATCTACAGTCTGCGCAACAAGGATGTAAAGGATGCCTTGTGGTGGCTGGGACACAGACACAACCTCGTGCAGGAGGGTGGACAGTGAGGGGCTATCCTGAAGCTGGAGAGAAGGGTTCTGTGGGGATCACTGAGCGCTGAAAACTACCACTCCTTCAAATGGAAATGGACATGTGTAAAATCTACCCATCGACATTCAGTCTTCTTTTAGACTATTTCATGGACACAGCATTGACCTACTGTGAGCTACAAAACTCTGCGTGCAGAACTCTAAAGGTTGAAAAGAGTGGGGTCTCCAATCACATGAAGACCTACTAAGAACGTCAACCATCCCCAAGTCAAAGCAGGTCTGACTCCTCTACCCACTGTTTCTCAGCTTCTCTGGGCCATGTCCTGGCTTCCTCTATAGGAGAAGTTACGCATTTTTATCTTGATCAAGTTTATCAGTAAGCAAAATGTTTCTATCCAGTTAACCCTCCAACACAATGCCTACTCTGGTGGCCATTTGTGACAGGTAACTCAAACTGCCTCTCCTCTTCTGCCACTTTTCAGCCCATCTTCCTTCTGCACAACTGCCAGGAGATCTCTCAAAACAACAGCTTAGTCAATGGCCAAGGCATTCTGGCTAGGGAGGCTGCTGTCAACAAAGAGTGGCCCTACTAGGGCTGTCTCAGAACTAACAACTGATACCTCTTTTCAGAAAGACCCCACCTGGGTCTGGAGAGACGGCTCAGTGGTTAAGAGCACTTGCTGCTCTTTCAGAGGACCTGAGTTCAGTTCCCAGCACCCTAGCTTCCAGGGGTTCTGACCTCAGGCCTCCTTGGCACATGCACTCATGTGCACATACCCATGTACATGCACATAATTCAAAGTAATAAAAAATTATTTTAAAGAAGGATCCAAGCTAGAAGTCTGTGGATTTGGAGGTGGTTCCTCTCAAGGTAGAACCTTCGTCAGATTCCTGCTCCATCACAGCTCTCAGAGATGAATCCCCAGACAGAGCACCCAGCTCCTTAGAAGAGTTGTGTGAGGAAGTGTAGACATCCACCTCCTATGGAAATGCACTTTAAACAATATACCTAGTGATATATACAAACATAAATAAATATAGACTTGCAATATAAAGAACACGTTTGGATCATATCCATAGTAGCGCAGCAAGGGCAATACAACCCGATCAAGAGAAAGTATTTGTTCAGATCTTAGTGTCCTCACACCACTTGCTGACATTGCCTCGCAAAGTGACCTCCCACCCTGAATCCAACACATAGACTCGGGCTTTTTTTGTTTTGTTTGTTTGGTTTTCGAGACAGGGTTTCTCTGTAGCTTTTGGAGCCTGTCCTGGAACTAGCTCTTGTAGACCAGGCTGGCCTTGAACTCACAGAAATCTGCCTGCCTTTGGGCATCTGTGGCACATGCCTTTAATCCCAGCACTTGGGAGGCAGAGGCAGACACATAGACTCATTTTAAATACTTCAGGTCACGCATCTAGCCGTGAATAGAAGTGTGCAGCTCTTCTTCCTCTACAACTGGCTTTCGTTTCTCAACAATACCTTTCTAAGGTCAATGCATGTAATGGCCTACAACACCAGACTTTTTTTCTGTAAAAGATTATATTACTATATTGATTCTGTCACAGGTGCTCCCCAGTTTAACAAAAGTTTACATCCTTATTAAAATGTCACACATTTAATATCATACATTGACTTATTAATTATTATTAATTAGATTATTAATTAATTAATTATTAATTAGATTAAATTATTTAATTTATTCTAGTTCATATTGATGACCTACCTTATAAGGTTTCAGTTGAGCAAAACTATCTAACTGCAATACAATGCCTGTAGAATGCTAAGTGTCTCATGTGGTTCAACACTGCACTAAATATGGAAAGCATAACAGTTGTAGAAGTGAGCTTTTGCATAATCGTAAAGTTCAAAGTAAGGTGATCCTGAACCTTTGTAAGCTCGGGAGACCATTTTAAATGATATTAACATCATATTTTATTCATTTGTCCTAATGACATGAACATTTGGTTTGCTTCCACTTGTCAGTTTTGAAGACAATTCAAATTTGTTTACCTTTATGTCTTTTAAATTTTGATTGGTATACAAAGAAAAGAATTTCATTGCGACGTTTTCTTACATGTATACACATATATTCACATATATGTATGTATAATAGAAAGGGGGCCTATATATAAAAATAAATAACTATACATACACACATACATGTCTTCACATTCAATTCTCCCATTGCCATTCCGACTACCCCACTCCCCCTGGTCCCTTTCATCCTTAGTCCCTTAAATTGTTTTCCTGACATATACATTCTATTGCCTTCACATGTTCCCCCTCTCCACCCTTAGACATCCTTCTCTCCTCAAAGGCCTCCTTTCATGCACATACATGTATCTGTGTGTGTATATACATGTGTGTATGTATGTATGTATGTACGCAGCTATTCTGTACACCAGAGAAAGATTGTGGTAACAGTTTCTGAGCCTGGCTTGTCCCTCTTAACAGGATGATCTTCAGTTCCATAAAGTCTTCTACAAATGCAATACTTTCATTTTTTTACAGCTGAATAAAAGTCCATTGTGCATATACCTAATTTTACTCATTCATTCCTCTGTTGATGGACATTCAGGCTGGTTCCACGCCTTGGTTACTGAGAATGGTTCAGCAATAAACATAGTGTGAAAGTGCCTCATTGGTACACTGACTTAGAGCCAAGGGCGATAAATCTGGCCGTGTGGTGTTTCTGTTTAGTTTTTCAGGAAGCCGTGCTGGCCCCTATAATGACTCACCCATTTATATTCTACCCACAGCATGTAAGTGTTCCCCTCTCCACACTACCAGCCTCCCAGGATTTATTTTTCATTTTTTTCATGAAATGTTTTCATTTATTTTACATCCCGACGTTTATTCTCCCCTCCCTCCTTCCCTCCCATTCCCTCCCCCACCTTTGCTCATTTCCTTGATCACAGCCATTCTGACGGGGTGAGAGGAAATCTCAACATAGTTTTAATTGCCTTATCCTTACTGGCTAAAAGCGTTGGACACTTCCTAATATTCATTGGCCAGTTGAATCTTTGCTCCATTTACTTGTGTACTTGTCAACTAGATGGACTTTTGAAATCCTTTGTAGATTTTAGATATTAACCCTCTGTAGGATGTGCAGTTGCAACAGATTTCTTTCCCACTTTTAAACCATTTCTTCAGTCTGCTGATCATTTGCTGCGCAGAGGCTTTTGAATTTCATCAAATCTTCCTTATCAATCACTGGAGTTGCTATTAGAGTTCTTTTTTTTAAAGTCCTTACCTATGCCTACATCTTGAAGGTCTACCCAGTCTTTTCTCTAGCCATTTTGAAGCTTCTTATATTAATGTCTTTGATCATTTTTTATTTGAGTTGGGTATGATATGAGATATAGTCGTGTTTTGTCCTTTTCCTGGTACCATTTGTTAAATAGGTTGCCTTTTGACAAATATATGTGTCTTTGCAAATATATTGCAAAGATTTGGTGGGGCAGCTGATTGGGTTTATTTCTGGGCCCTGTATTCTATTCCATTTGTTTATCTGTCTGTTTTTGTGCCAGCACCACACTGGGTTCATCGCTGTGGTTTGTATATTTTTATTTTGAGATCAGGAACTGTGTTGGCTGCAGCATTGCTCTCTCCTAGGGTTATTTTGACTAGTCAAGGCCTTTTGTGCTTCCATCCAAATTTTAAGATCCTTTTTCTAGTTCTGAGAAGAACATCATTGAAACTTGATGGGGATTGTGTAGATCTGTAATGCTTTTATTAACATAGAAATTTTCATATCTTTAATTCCAACAAGTTATGGACAGGGGATGCTTTCCATCTCCCAGTGTCCTCGATTCTTTTCTTTGGTGTTTTAAAGTCTTAATAGTAAAGATTTTCACCTCTTTGGTTAACTTTTACTCTTTAGTATTTTAAGCTGTCATGGATAGGTTTTTCTTGATTTCTTCTTTAGTAAGTTTTTTATTGTTATGTAGAAAATTATTATTTAATGTTGACCTTATACTTGCTATTTTGCTGAAAGTTTTAAGAATTTTTTTCTGGACCCTTTAGAGTCTTTTTTTTCTATAGGAACATGTCCTCTGCAGAAAGGGATAATTCAACTTCTTTTGCTATTTATATCCCTTTTGTTTCTTCCTTTCTCTTGTCTTATTGCTCTAGCTAAGATTTCAAGTAGTGTAAATAAAAGGAGAGAGAATAGGCTTTTGGGTTTTCTCTATTTAGTAAAATGCTTGCTATAGCATCATCATAGTCAGTCTTTCTGATGTTGGGGTGTGTTCTTCTAGTCCTCATTTCTTCTAGGCATCTATTATTATTTCTTGCCACTTACTGCTTTTGGGTTTGGCTTCTTGGGTTAATTATTTGAGATCTCTCTGATTTATTTTAATGTAAGCACTAATGCAATAACTTTCTTCTTATTGCTGCCTATTTTGTACCCCAAAGTTTCTAGAAAGCTGTAATTTCATTTTTATCTCAGTATAGAAGCTTTAAATTTTCCTCCCCAATTCCTTCTGAAGCACACTGTTCATTCCCAAGTATATTGTTCCATCTCTAAGTACTTGCATAGTTCTGTGAATTCTTTTACTATTGATATCTAGTTTTATCCTGCTATGATCAAATCATTCTAATTATTTTTTATTTGTTAGAAGTTCCCTTGTGGTCTAGCATGTAATCTGTGCTCCTAAGAGGAATGTGTTTTTTATATGCTTTGAATGGATTATTCTGCAGAGATCTGGAAAATCCATTTGATCTATGGCATAGTCTAACTGCAGTTTCTTTGTTGATGTCCAGCTTAGGACCATGTCTAAACATGTCAGTGGGCACTGCAACCATCCACTGTTATTACATCAGGACCTGCCTGGCCTCTTATGCTAATTAGCAAATTTTTATGAAATGTATTGGTATATATTTATAACTACTGTATCTCTTGACAAATTCCCCTTTGTTAATATGCAATGCTTTTCATCTTCATCTTCTCTAGTCGTGGATTCAAGTCTAGGCCAGCTTGTTTATGCTCCTCTCTACTTGAGAAATTGACTTCCATCGTTAGACTTTCGGGCTATTGGATACCTTTGTCCGTGAGGTGTATTTCTTAGCGACTATAGATAGTTGGATGTTGGTTTGTTGTGTGTGCGTGTTTGCTTGTTTGTTTTGTTGTTGTTGCTTTCAACCATTTGCATCTTCTTATTGGTGAGTCCAAGTCCCTTAAATGGGAGATTGTTACTGAGAGGGGTTTGCTGAGTCCTATATCTTTGCCGGTTTTTCGCTATGTGGCTGAATAATTGTGTTGGTATTTTTGATTTGTTGGACATGATGGAGTCCTCCATAGCTCTCCTTTATTTGTCTATTTCTCTCATGAACTCAAATTTAAAACACAGTTTTGCTGGATATTGAAATCTTGGTAGACAGTTATTTACTTTCAGGAATTGAGTATATAATTCCACACTTTCCTGTCTCTTCAGGTTGCTGATGGGAGATCTGATGTTGATGTGTTTGCCCTTGTAGGTAAGTTGCTATTTTTCTATTACCGAAATACTTCTAGGCATTTAAAAATATTCTTGACAGTTTAGCTATATAATAAACCTTGAGAGATTTTACTCTAGTTGGGTTTCTAAATATATCTCTGTGTATTTATTTTTAATCCATTGAGTAAAATCAATGATGCCCATATGTACACTGGTAAAGTTGGGAGAAAGATGAGTTCGATGGTCCTGGTGGGGGTGGTTAGAGAATGGAAGAGTCAGGTAAACATGATCAAGATACATTATATACAGGTATGAAATTTTCAGCAAATAAATAAAATATTATAAAAAGAAATTCTAAATAAATATACAAGGAATTTAGAACTGTAAAGAAAGAAATGCCTCTTGTGGTTTTGGATGTCCAGTTCTTTCTCTGGATTTGGGATTTTTTGTTGTTGTTGTTGTTGTAATTTCATTGAGTTGATTCTCTATGCCCTTGGTTTTATCTCAGCTACTCTACTTGTGGATTCTAAGATGTGATTTTCTGACATGGTGGTCATGCTCCTTGTTTTCTTTGTTCATGGTGAGTATGCTGCTTCTTCCGCCTCATTCTTTATCCTGACACTCTCTCTATCTTGGGCTAGCCTATCGGTGATGGTTGGTTTCCATCTTGCTTTTTTATTTGCTCCATTGACTTTTCCATTTTCAGTGTTTCTATCTGTCTCCTCTCCCGCAAATGTCAACTTCATTGCTGAAATGTCTCCTAAATTTTGCTGACTTTCTCCTCTGTTTTCCCAGGTTTTACCTCCTGGTCCTGTGTTGATATCCTTATAATTCATCTGATTGTCTGTATTCTCTTTCAATTACAGATCTTTTTTTCTAGTAAATTTCTGAGATCTTCATTTGGTCTTTGTGGTGGTTGGAATAAGAATGGTTCCCCCAGGCTCATGTATTTGAATTCTTAGTCACCAGGGAGTGGAACTCTTTCATAGGATTGGAAGGATTAGGAGGTGTGGTCTTGTTGAAGAAGTGTGTCACTGTGGATGGGTTTTGAGTTTCAAAAGTCCATGCTAGGACCAGTCTCTCTCCCTTCCTTTTTCTGTTTGTGGATCCAGATGTCGCTCTCATCCACTGCTCTAGCCCCTGCATGCTGCATGCTCCCTGACATGATGACAATGGACTAAGCCTCTGAAACTTTAAGCAAACTTCCAATAAAATGCTTCCTTTTATAAGAGCTCCCTTGGTCATGGTGTCTCTTCACGGCAGTAGAACAGTAACCAAAACAGTCTTTTATTCTTTGAAATTGTAAGTTGAGAATTATGGTCCCTTGAAGGAGATATGTTGTCATGCCTTTTCCTGCTTCTTGTGGTTTTGTATTACAATTTGCATGTTGTTGGTTTGGATATTTTTTCTGGTTTTCCTTGGTGGTCTCAGGGAGTGTCCTACCCTTAGAATCAAATCCTGGCACCAGTCAGAAAGAAGAACACAAACTGCTGTGGCAGCAACAACAAACCATAGAATGACACATAAAACCAATCTGGCAGCAATATCAAACCATAAGACAATTACACAAAAAAACAATCAAAGCTCCCCGGCATAGCACCAGCTTGCTCTAAAACAGAAAGTAGAACAGCTATGGCAGGGGTGTGCTAGGAGGCAATGTGGAGATGGTAACCAAGGAGATGAAGAAGAGACAGAGAAACACAGGCTAAAGAATTAGGAGAGAGATGGCGGGAACAGAGAGGGATGAACAAAAGGGAAGAGAAAAGAACTGGAGATTTGAAAACTTTTACTATCATAGAAAATTCCTAATTATGAGAAAATTCATAATCACAATTAAAGAAATGTATGAGGAGATAAAAATAAAATCATACAAGTTTTCATTTTTAAATGTTTTATTTTTGGGAGCTCTTTTTTTCTAAAGACAGTCTCACTATATATGCCAGGCTAGCCTTGAACCCACAGTAATCCTCCTGCCTCAGGTTCCTGAATGAGATTACACGTTGAGGCATCATGACTAACACATAAAAACTTTGTTTGAAAGTGAGATAAAGTCAAAATACTTTTAAAAGTATCATAGAAAGGGAAATATGAGGCAAAAAAGGAAAACAAGAGACAAAAGATGCCCCAATGATGCAAAATATGTAAGAATAGATAAAGATGAATAAAAACATTTTTCTTTAGAAAGATGACAAGGTAAAAATGCCACTGAAATATCATGACAGGAAAAGAGTGCGAATTGGAGACTTTTTCCTGTTTCCTTGAAAGCTGGGTAATGTTGGGTACACTGTTATGCCCAGATCATGGAGTCCCCCCACAAAACTAACTGGGAGACCGAGTCCTGGATGTAAAAGCAAAGAGCCTTTATTTTTAAACAAATTTGCAAACTCAGACTCTCCATATGTCCAGTGTATGGGAGGGATCTGAGAGCCCTGAGCTCAGTTGGGGCTGGGTTTTTATAGTAGCAAAGGTAGGGATGAGGGATTTCTAAGGTTCAGGACCCCTAATTGACTGACATTTGTCTAGAGTTGGGTAGACGTGGGTGGGGACTCTTGTCTTCCTTGTGACCTATGCTGGTGCTGAGTATCTATTAGACCAATGCTCGGCATCTATCAGAGCTGTATTCGCTTTAGTGGATTCCATTCTTTGTGGACCAGGAACCTCTGCTAACCACACTTAACTTTACAGTCTATTGGCAAGCAGCTTCTCCCATTTTTAATGCCCAAGGATAGCAAATGATTTAGCTTGGGGTGTCTCCCAAGTGTTCTGAGAATCTATTGTTTAAAACTGAGCTGTCTTGGGGCATGAGAACAGGGGACCCTTATAAGTCAGGAAGCCTGAATTCTATCTGCTCCTGGCCCCAGGACAAGAGCCATCACTAGAATGGCATCCAGCTACAGCCCTGAGCTGGGGATACTCCTCTCCACCACCGACCAACCCCATCAAAGAAGTCACGGTCTCAGCAAGACACACCACTGGATTCCAGACTTTTGGGAGCTCTGGACCTGTTGCACAGGCAGGACTGCCAATCTCTTCACCATCAGCCCTCCAGGGAGCCTCGCAGTTGAAGTTGTGCTCTTTGGCTTTCTTCTCTGTGCACACCTGCCTTATTCCTCTGCATGGTTCATCTTTCCTACCACTCCTTTTGTGTTTCCAAACCTATTCTTTTATCTCTTCTTGGAACCCAGTGTACTTTTCCCTCATCCTGGCTCTCCTTCTTCACCAAGCCTGGCATTGGCAACTTACAGTCCAACATCTCACTAGAACCCCAGTTCTACATTTTTTACCCATCGTGTGTGTGTGTGTGTGTGTGTGTGGTGTGAATGAAAGATTCCTGCAGGAAATTCTTATGGGAAATTGATTGTCTTTGAATCATGCCAAAGATTCCACAGCTCTCCTGTGAAGCAGGTTTGGTGCTATGTCTCACGGTGAACAAGCACGGTCTCATCTGTTCAATAGGCTTCATCCACCCTAGTGCACTGTGGGCATGCCAGCATTTTAACCACCCACAGTCAGTGTGTTTAGCTTCTCACATATGTACAGCCATTTGGATATCTGGGGGAAGCATACATGGCATGTCCACTCTCCTATTGTATTGCTTTTCTTTTTCATATTTATTGTCAAAACTCTTTACATGTTCTGGGTGTAAGCCCTTTATTGGGCACAGAATTTGCAAACCTTTCTCTCACTTTGTAGCATCCATATTCATATTAATACTGGTGTTTTTTTAAATTTGAGCCAACATAATTTTTTAAACTCAATTTGGTCATTTCCTCCATGGTTACTGAATTCTGGCATCTTGAAAGAGTATCTGTCCCCACAAGATCTCAAAGAATACTTTCTGCATTCTTTTTATGTTTTTTTCTTTTCTTACTCCTTCATTTTGGTATCTATATACATAGAATTGGTTGTTATGTGTTAAGCTTTTCTGTCTTTGTTTGTCTGTAAGTAGTCGGTCATCCTGAACTGTGACTGCTACGTCCCCGTGCCCTGTTCCAGCCCAGTATAAACAGACAAAACTGTGAGACTGGTGCACATAGCTCCATGATGTAGAACCTGTGCTTGCACTACAAGCAATTTGTCATCCTGGGCTAGGTCACTTTTGTCCCGGCCATTATAGGAGCCCTCTTCTTGCCTAAACAGTGGGCATTTTTTTTTTTTTTTTTGCTCTCAATAGCAATCCCACTACCTGGTATTCTGTGCTGTCCCAGTTAGGCCCACCTTCCTCCAGTCTCCTAGCAATCTATAGCCAGTTCTCATACACTAAGACTAGGCTTTTCCAGAACATTCCCCATTGACTGTTTTTTTAAGTGTTTAATCTTCTTGTGAATTTTTTGTTTTTATTTTTATTTTTTTAAAAGAAAACAAATTATCTTTTTTCATTATTCATACCAATCCAAGTTCCCACTCCCTCCTCTCCCCCCATTCCTTCCACACACACCCCATCCACTCCTCAGAGAGGGTAAGGCACATTGCTTTGGGGAAGGTCCAAGGCCCTCCCTACTATATATAGGCTGAGTATCATCCAAAGAGAATAGGATCCCAAAAAGCCAGTAGATGCAGTTGGGATAAATCCTGGGGCCCCTCAGTCTGCCCCAGCCATGCAACTGTCAACCACATTCAGAGGGATAGTTTGCTCCTATGCTTGTTCCTTCCCAGTCCGGCTGGAGTTGGTAGATTGTTTCAGTGGGTGTACCCATCATGGTCTTGACCTCTTTGCTCATATTCTCATTCCCCCCACTCTTCAACTGGACTTTGGGAGCTCAGTCGAGTGCTCCAATGCCTCTGTTTCCATCAGTTTCTGGATGAAGGTTCTATGGTGATATTTAAGATAGTCATCAGTCTGACTATAGGGCAAGTCAAGATAGGGCCCCCTCTCCTCGATTGCTTGGGGTCTTAGCTGGGGTCATCCTTGTGGATTCCTGGGAATTTCTCTAGAGCCAGGTTTTCTGCTAACCCTATAATGGCTTCCTCAACCAAGATATCTCTTTCCTTGCTCTCAACTCTGTTTTTCGTCCTTCTCGACTATCCCATTCCCTCAAGTTCTCCTCACCCTTCTCCTTCTCCCCTCTGCTTCCCCTTTCACCTTCCTTTCTCTCCCTACCCTCATGCTCCCAATTTTGTCAGGTGATCTTATCTGTTTCCACTTTCCAGGTGGATCTATATATGTTTTTCTTAGGGTTCACCTTATTACTTAGCTTCTCTAGGATCATGAACTATAGGCTCAATATCCTTTGTTTATAGCTAATATCCACTTATGACTGAGTACATACCATATTCATCTTTTTGGGTCTGGGTTACCTCACTCAGGATAGTGTTTTCTAATTCCTTCCATTTCCATGCAAAATTCAAGATGTCATTGTTTATTACCTCTGAGTAGTACTCTAATGTGTAAATGCACCACATTTTCTTTATCCATTTTTCAGTTGAGGGGCATCTAGGTTGGACTGTTTTAAATATATTCCCCAATGTTATACAGTGTCACCTCCCATAAACCAAGAGTCTCTGTATTTCAACCTATTTCTAGAGTTTATACGTTATTCTATCAGGCCATTTTTATCATTTTTATGCTATTTTATAATCTACTATTGGATTTTTAAGATAAAATACAATATAAAATTTTAATAATTATAAATAAATACAAGTGGCAGTAAAGTACTTAGAAATCATATGAGCTGTTATGGAAGACATGACCAATGATTAAAAGGTGCAGGAAGAGGTCATAGGTGAAGTTTCAAATTATGAATAAGCCGACTATGAAATGCCACGGTGCTATCAGCACCATCCTAAAGTACTGGACAAACGGGCTCTAAAACACCTCTGCAGTAATCAGCTTTAAGAATAATCAATGAAATCCTCTCCCCAAAAGAGATGAATGAGGAGGAAGAATTGCTCCGCAGGAAGATGCCCACCTTCCGGAGTTTACCAGTTCAGATGATGGATGGACCTAGACAAAGGTTCTGTGTGACAGCCTCTCTGAATGCCATGGCAACTGAAGAGTTCCCCAGGGTGTTCATCAGACAGACAATGTGGTGGCGTCAAAGAAAATGGCCCCCAAGGGAGTGGCACTATTAGGAGGTGTGACGTTGGAGAAAGTGTGTCACTGTGGGGGCAGACTTTGAGGTCTCTTGCTCAAGCTTCCTTTGGTATGATAGTCAGTTGACTTCCTGTTGCCTGTAAGATTCAGGACTCTCAGCTCCAGCACCATGCCTGCCCGCACACCACCATGTTGTTAATGGACTGAACCTATGAAACTGTAAGCGAGCCCCCTCAATGAAATGTTTTCTTTATTAGAGTTGCGGTGGTCATGGTGTCTCTTCACAGCAATAAAAACCTAACTAAGACAAATAACACACATGTGAAACAACGAAAACTTACTACTCAGAGCTCTGGAAGCTAGAAGTCAAAAGTTAAGGTACCCTGTTTTCTTCTGAGGTCTATGCTTAGATTGCAGATTGTTAGCCCTGTGTCCTAATCCCCTCCTGTACAGGAGTAGCAATATTGGACTGACCCATTCATACAACCTCAATTTACCTTAACAACCTACTTAATTAAGGTTCTGTCTCCAGATTCAAACCTATCACATTCTGAAGCACCAGAGTGAGGACTGCAAAATAGGACTTTGGTGAAGGGGAAGCACTCTCTAACCAGTAATACCTCATCTTGGCCATTCTAACCTTCTATCTTTCTCCTCGGCATACTACACTTATCCCATCAAAAAAACATCAAGTCTTTAATCCTTTCCAACATCAGCTCTAACATCGCATTGTGCATCCCTAAATCAGGTCCAGATCAGACTCAAGGTATGGTTCATCCTAGCTAGCGTTGTTCTTTAGCCATGAGCTTGTGAATAAAGCAAGCCACCTCTTTCCTAAATGCAATGCCGGCACAGGCAGAGGCCAAGAGTGAGGAACTGGAAGAAGGGGCAGTGGACTTCAAGCAAGTCTGAAAAGCAGTAAAGCTGGCTTCTCTAGATTTCGAGCTACACATACACTCTACTGCGCCCTCTACACTTCCATCACGGCACTGCCTGGTGCATTGAGCTGGGCAGTGTTACTGCCTTGGTGTGTGTGTCGGCAGTCTGAGCTTTTCTGTTTGAATTCACTACCCCATTGTATAGATAGAGTATATTTTACATTTTAGAAATGCATCTGTGGGCGCACCTTTTCAGTTTCGGACACTAATGAAGTCATGGCTACTACGCATAAGCCTTTTGTGACAGTATTTCCACTTTCCTTCAGTCAATGCCTAGCAGTAAAACTGTTGCCCTACCGAAGGGTGTGCCTGGCTTGAGAAGAACCTGATATCACCTATTCCTGAGTGATTATATATATGCAATCCCTACAGTGGAGTCATCTACCCCCCAACATTTAGAATTGTCACACTTAAATTTTTGGCTAATCCTATGGATTATGTATAAAAACAGTTTTCTTTGGTACAGTGTTTACTCAGTACTGAGCCTATGGGATGGAGATGCTTATCTTCTTATTGAGATTTCACAGTGTAGTGAAAATATTTTTTGCTTTTCTATTTTCTTAAATTAGAAAAACTTCACACAAGCTGAAGTTAACTGAGCATTTGCGCAGGGGACAACCTCCAATCCACAGAACAGGCTCAAGCGCTCCAACTGTCACGACGCTCCCACAGAGTCAGAAAGCGGGAAGAGGTTCGGGAACCCACCTGGTGTCCGATGGGCACCTCATCTAAACGTGGTTGGCCACCTGTGACGGCATGCTACCAGGCTACCCGCTGTGCTAGGTCTGGGCTCATTCATTCAGGCTCAGCGGAGGCTAGTTACATTGGGACTTAAGCACAGGGCACATTCTCGTGCTGAACTCGGTTTAGCGTATGTTCTTCAAGGAGCGTTAACTTTTAGATTGAGGCAACTAGTTTTTCCATTGTTTTTTATTTTTAGTCCTGAAACCTTGTCTACTGCTAAGACAACCAGGAAGCTCTATTTGTTTGCTTGGTTGTTTTTTGCTTGTTGCTTTAGTAATATAGCTTTACAACATTGGTCCACCTCAAATTAACTTTTATGTCCGATGTGAGAAAAGGACTGGAGATAATACCAAGTAAAGATCTTTTTTTTTTAGTTCAAGCACATCTGTTGCAAGGCTGTGGAATTTCCTTAACACCTTCGTCAGAAGCCACCAAACCCAGCCCGGGCTTGTTCAGAGCTCCACATTTATGCTGCGGAGCATCTTGGGAAAGTCTCTGTAGTGCATGCGCATTCCTCATTCTCTTGGGGAAATACCTACTGTGGGATTTGCGGAAAAGTGTTCTGTAGGGTGTAGAAGAAACCGAAACACCTCAACGTGATCATAGCAGATGAAAGTCCTATCAGCTGTGGAGGTTCAAGGGCGACTCCATCATCGTGGTGATATTTGGTCCATCTTTTTAACTTTACACTTAGGTTGTTAAAATCAATGTGGACTAGACCTTCATGGTCAATCTAACCGGCATTTTGCTGAAAGCTGATGGGTCTGTGCATCACATAGGAGCTCTCTGGACATTCATACGGAGTTATACATAAGTGAGTTATACACAAAACATCTTTGGCCACTTTTTTTCATTAACTTGGACATGCTTGCTCTTGATTTATAGTTCCTGACATAGGCAAACTGTTCTTGACAAAGCATGTCAGATAAGTGAACTGTGGAAGTCTCTTCAGAGTCTTAGCCTGTGATTTCCTCGAGAGTATATAGCTGCGCAGAAATCATCAGTGTCGTGAAGTCAGTATTGCAGGAAACCCCCTCAGTGAAGACAACAAAGAGGCAGATGCCCTGCCTCAGGGCGCTGACTGAGATCAGACCCTGGGTCTCTTACAGAGACGGACATTGCAGTCAAAGACAGTCTATCCTGCTGCTCACCTCAGCATGAGGCTGGGTACCCATCCCAGCCTGTGAGTTCCAGCTTACCTATTTGCAAAGAGAGCCCACTGTGCCCTTCTTCAGAGGTTCTGAGGACCGATGCTAGGCTCCACACTGGCTTGCAATGAATGACATCTTTTGGAACTATGTTCATCAGTAAGATGTTAAATAAATAAATCTATAATTGCCCCCAAATGTTATGGTGGACCGCATGGTTGTCCTGCCTCAGCAAGAGTTCTTACAGACTTTTCCAACATTTATGCAACTTCCCAGTTGGGGCACAGTTGGGGGCACAAGGATGAGCTTCCCAAATAACAGTATAAATTAAGGCTCAGCAAAATAAAATTTGAAGTTAAAATAGACAAAAGCAAAAACTCAGCAAAACAGAACACTCAACCAGAGAGTGCTGACCAGAACAAACATCCCAGGTCCTTCATACAGAAAGCCCCAATCTGTGGATCCACAGTTTAGAAGCCCGTTTCTGTATTGCCACAGTGTGAGCAGATCAGGCAACAGGAAGCCACCAGGAGAGCCTGCTGCACCTGCTTTTCAGAGGTACTCCTCCCTCCACAGGTCCCCTCCAGACCAATACCCAGACCACCCAGACAAAATTGGCTAGGAAAAAGGACTTGCGGACCAAATGTACCTGTCCAAATATAACTCTTCAAGCCCTAATGAGTCCTGTGGTCATTCACTCTTTCACAGCATGAAGCAGCCGGCGGGCCTTGGCCCTGACAGTCAACCCTCCTGTTTATTTTAGTTATAAATGGAGCCAAAGAAAACAAAGTAAGACCCCCAACCTGGGTGCCAGCCTCTACCTAGGACTGCCTGGCCCACCCCAGGTGGCCACCCACCTTGGCTTTCAACCCTCCTCCCTCCATCTGGACTAAGAGCCTTCTCCTAAGCAAGAGCTCCATCCAGGTGGGGCCAGCACCTGCCCCTGCTCTCTGAGCTCTGGCCCGCACAGCCCACACATGGGATTTGCACATATTTCCTCATAGAACGAAAAGCACGACCTTTTAGAAACATTAGTATACATGTATAATCACATGTGTAGGTGTTTGCGATCACAGCCCATAGACTAACGTGGGCTGTACAGGTGATGAGTTTTGTATACATGTATACATCATATACACTCACCCAAAAAGCATATACCTTTATGCACGGTGTATATTTTTTGTACAAGTAAGCGGATAAAAATGTCATTGAATGCATTTCTCTCTGTAGCCCACCTTTGCCACCCAGAGGCCCTGAGGAGTCCCCTGTGATAAGGTGCGAGGTCTAGCTCACTTTTGAGTGAGCGCAGGATGGCCATGTATCACTTTCCCAGCAGCTGAGCATTCATTACGATTCCACAATTCTGTTATGTAAAACTCGGAAAGAAATCCCCTTTACTGCACTGCTGTAAATTGATGACACACGCACCTTTGGTGTCCTTGACTCTTGCCACAGGGCTTCCACCTGGACCACCTGAAGACACTTCTCTCCGCGTGGGGGAAGGATGTGTCCGCCACTGCTGTTGTGTGGGATGCTCTGTGTGTGCCTCTCAGGCATATCCGGTCTAGTTGGCTTTCCTTACCATTTTTGTCTGGATAATCTGGCCACTTTTCTCAGCATCTCTTCTTGGCTCCTAGCAGTAATCACAGCAGTGGAATTTCTAAAACCAGTAAGGGCCGCTTCTAAAAGCATGGCTCAGCTTTAGTTTGACACAAACCTGGATGCTCACTGGACATGGTGGCACATACCTTCAGTCCCAGTACTCGGGAGTTTGAAGCCAGCCTGGCCTACACAGCAAATTCCAGGACAGTCAGGCATACACTGTCTCAAAAACCAACCAAACAACCAAAAACAACCTCTGAGGTTCTCCTCTGTCACTTTCCCGTATCTTGGGAACACGGCTGGTGTTGATCCTGGTGCAATGTCCACAGTGGGGTGGGTGCTTTTACCCAACTCAGGACGAAGCCTGAAGGCAGGGAAGCACTCCCTCCAAAGTCCTCACCTGTGGCACAGACAGACTGAGACACCAAGCAAGTTTTCCCCAGTTTCAAAGGCCCTGTGACCCACACAGGACTTCTCTAGCATCCTCCCCTCACTCAAGGGCTGGACAAGGACCACAAAACCCTTGGTTAGCAAAAAACACTCTCCAAATAAATCCTGGCTGTCACTGTGTGAGGTCACCCGCTGCTCCCCTGCCCTGGGTAAGAAAAGGTCCTCTCACGGCAAGATGGCGCATGGTTCTATCTCCCACAGCAGAGGCATGGTCATTGTTCGCTATCAGTGACCAGACAGAAGGTAGGCCAATTGAAATGTCCCCAAGTGTTCCCCATGGGACACAACCTCCCTGAAGGCGTGTCACTGGAAAGAGCAGAAGCCAGGAGCAGGACAGAATAAGTTCCTTTCATTGGGAGTTGACCCTAACAGGTCGGAGGGAAGGAAGTTCCCTCCTCTTCTCAGTACTGCAGGAGCTGCAGGGCTGCTGTGAAGGGAAAGGACTCCACAGGGCATGCACAGGCTCACGTGTGCAGATCACTACCCTGACACAGCTCCAACTACACTGGTCTGAACGCTAAGGCCAGAAGGCAGCCCTCCAGGGTTTCTAGCGCTGGTCTCTGGGCCGGGCTGAGTCCTGACAAGGTTCTCTGCACGCACGAGTAGCCACGGCACAGTCCTTCACCTCAGGTCTTTCCTACCTGTTGAAAGTTGGGATTCCTCTAGCCTTCACTGTGAAACTGATACAAAATGTAATCTTAATTGTCTCAGCCATTTGTGACCTTGGCTAATAAGTCTTTTAAAACTGTGCCCCCACAGACTCTGTACCCTCCTCTGAGAAGCAGCATGGCATTTCTCAGCAGAAGGCTCCTTCAAAGTCACTACCCTAACTAGGCATCCTGAATCTCTCGACCTTGGGTCTTGCAAGAGCAGCAGCTCTAGAAAGGAGGCTGCAGAAAAATGTGGTGCGCAGTAGGTCTTCACCCACAGGGCAAGGGCACATTTAGTCAGATCTCCAAAGTGCTCGGGCAGGCATCTGCACATGCCTGCACAGTCCACGCTGACCCAGACAGTACATCCCCAGTCTCTGCACACGGAAAATGGCATGTTGTGTTTGCTACGGGGATAGCAGTTTATTCCTGTGTTTACACAAGGGGAGGGGAAGATTGCAATATTTATCCAAAAGCACAGGAATTAAAACTACCCTGCATGTTATGGTGCTGTTTTTAATTTAAACAAGGACAAGGGGCTAGTATTCTCAGAGACCGCAGCACCCAGTTGGTTCAGACAGTCCCCCTCCTGTGACTGACCAGGTCCTGACTTCTAGTGATCTCTGCAAGGTCTCTACAACCATCTGATCCTGTCCGGAGAAATGCAAGACACGCCACAGATGTGGAGCATATACAATGGGATGGCCTCACTGGACATCATCGTCATCAAAGAGATCTTCAAAATCTGTGGAAAAAAAAATAACATATTGACAGGTATAGGACAAGCAAGTGAGGAAACTGCTTCAAGATGAACTTGATGGCAGCTGGAAAGGCAGAGAGAGTGGCAGACAGTAAAGGACTCCCCAAGAAAGGCTCTCACCTTCATCCAGCCAGAGAGAGCAGACAGAACTCTGGGGGACAGTACTGTCTACAGTGAATTCACGATCACATCGTAATTTAGAAGGCATTTTTATAAAGCACATGGGGGTTCTGTAGACACATACACAAGCACCTTGTAATTTGGCATGAGAACAGCAATGCATCCCTGCACAAGGACAATAATACATCCCTGCAGGAGGACAGCAGGGCATCCATGCACCAGGAGAGTTGAAGTGTGCAGAGTTCATCTCCCGAGTGGCCAAAGCTGACAGGAAGCCTCCTGCATTCCCACACTAGACCCTTCTGGGCAAAGGTAGTGTCACAGTGCAGCTCTGGACAAGCAAGACCGCTCTACTCTCTGCCTCCTGACTTCGGCATGAACTACTGTCTCTGTAGGTGGTTCCTGCCCTGACACCATTCCTGTCGCCCAGAGAAGCCTCCTATAATAGTGCTCTACACACAATACCGCCCAGCTTGTCAGGGCTCTCATCTGCTCGTCTGCAGCCTGTGTAGCTCCTCCACTACTTACAAGCCACAGGAAGGGAAGAGAGTATCACATCCACAGTTAGGACCCAGTGCTCCACTGCCCAGCAGACAACAGCTCTAAAGCCCATCTGTTTGAAAAGCCAAAAGGCCTTGGTAGAAGCCCTAGCCAAAAGTCTCATAGGTTTCCCATAATAAATGGCTTCCTAAGCACCGGGGTTTGGCACAAACTGCAGAACAGCACACAATCTCCTGAGTTCAGGCAGTGAGTTGGAGGAGAGGAGACGGATCCTTCATATCCCTTCCCCGTCCAGCAGGGCTCACTGGGAGCTGGATGTCTGCTGCCCATGAACAGGTGCTCCCTTACAGTGCAGGCCTGACCACCTGCTGCCCAGAGACTCTGGCTCAGTGAACACAGTGCACATCTGGTTCCTCAAGTACCATGGGCTCACGCAGAGGAATGGGGCTCTGAAGGAGTCCTATTTCAACGGTATGACCCTACCGGAGGCACACCCTGCACAGCCAGGAGCCTCCAAAGGTGCCACAAGGCTGCACTGGGAAGCACTCAGTAGCCCGGCACCACCTACTTCCTGAACAGCATTTAGAGAAGTGTCTTTAAAGGCTCCACTTCTGACACCAGTTGGGCAGAAGTGGTGTCCCCAGGGAGGAATGCACCCATCTGACAGATGGCTTCCCACTCAAGCAGCAGCCACATGCCAATGAGTCCCAAAACCCAGCTGGGTTCGGGACTTCAGGGGCCGCTAGTAAGCTAGAAATCAACAGGGCTTGATGAGCCTCGGTTCTTCGGAGAGTCATGCAGCACAGAGCTAAGGTGGATGGAAGGGGAGGAAAACACCACTACCCTCCCAGTAGGACACTTCCCTTAAATCCCCACTTGCCGTTTGAACCGTAAGTAAGGGTTAACCAGGAGGAACGAGGCCTGTGGAAATCAGAAGAACAAGAGGGTACCTGTCACGTGCCTGGAGACTTTACAGTCAGCTTTCACTGTTTACTTGGTAAAATATTCTAACCAAGAAAGCTCTGAGCTATGGGATAGAAGTACGTCCTCCGTCCTGACTTCAGACACAGGGTGAGCTCAAGCAGAGCACAGCTGTTACAACGCAAAGGCAGCAGAGGACAAGGGAATCCAGGAAAGAACAGGAAATAAGCCAGGAACAGGACAGAGTAAGAGAAGACAGAGCCAAGCAGGTCCCTAGGCCCAGGTCTGGGCGCAGCCATAATCAATGTGTCCATACCGGCACTCATACTCAGCCTGCGGTGCTGGGGAGGGATTTATTTCATGCTTTTCCTCTCAGATAGGGCTGACAGCCAGAACTAACAGCCAGGTGACTTACTCCATACACTTGGCACAGTACTGAGAAGGGCATAAAGTCTGGGCTACACTGTGCCATGATCCAAATTATCCATGACACAACGCTGCCCACTGCAGAGGAAACTCAGATTAAGCATGGCACCCAATCCTGGCATACTCACCATTAAAAAAGTCCGCATGAACTGCCTTTTCATTGGCTGCCAAGTCCATCAAGAGGCCAGTGCTCCCTCCAGCCTGGAGACGAAAGGTAAGGTCATTCTAGTGTGTTTGTTTTCTAAAAGCAGGTGGTAGGTTCATTTCCATACCCATCCCTCCTCCCTGGAACAGAACACTGAGAGACAGGAAGAACGCTCAGGTTGGAGCCAGAATTTTCCAGACAAAGGAAGCAGTGTGAATGGGGAAACCAAGCAAATGATTTTCAAGGGCTCTCGAGGTCCTGTGTTCCTTGAGTCCTCCTTGGCATTGCCTTGTGTAGCACTCTCTTGCTGGAGTCTTTAGCCCCCTCCTGGACCAGCCACAGGACACAGAAGTGCACCAGCAAGCCTGATAACTACTCTAGTCCCTTCCCTCTGAGAACACAGCCACTCCCCTTGGGAAGCTGACCACCCCAGCATAGGGCTGCAATGCTGCTCTCAGAGGACCCTCCAGGTGGTGGTAAAGCCAGGCCACAGGCAATCTGTGAGATGTGATGCTCTCGGGGACTCTATGCCATTTAGTTACCTGAGAGGTGGGAACAGAGATCTCTGGTGGCAGCACCCTGGACAGCTGGCCCAGGCCCCTTCCTGCCTGTGCCCTAACACCCCAAGGCTGCTTCTCCAGCCCTCTCCTGGTTCTCAAATGGCTGAACACCTTTCAAATCTGCTCTCTGGACTCTGCCGCCCTCCCCAGCCCCATCACCACAGTAAGCCATCCAGATTCTGACTCTGAAATCCTGACCTTCGCTGCCTCACTCAGAACCTCTTCCGGTCTTAATTCTTCCTGTCTCCCTACAAACCCAAACTCCAAACCTTCCAAAGGACCAACCTCCACAGGAGGTCGGCCTGTCTCTCCTCACTATGATGCCCCACATTCCCTGCTGCAGTACAGAGGAGCTGGGGCTGAACGCGACTGCCTCAGCCGTGGATCACAGAGCCCATTCTGCAGGCTTCACAATGCGGCCCTGCCTCTTCCCTTCCCTCCGTGCCCGACTAGGTGACATTCACTTCCTTTTGTGGGCCAGGGGGCATCACTCTTCCAGAGCTCGGCTCATAGGGCTTTTTTCATCCATGTCCACATGACAGCAGGACACATCCCTCATCATTTGGCTCAGGGGAAGTTCCTCTCTTGAGCTTCAACTGAGCCAACCGAAATCCCATGGATACTTCTGTAGGGCACCCCCACCCTTGCTATTTTAGGATTTGCGATAGGCCTCTTCTGGCCATACCTGACCTCTCTAAGACCAGGGGGCGTAGTTGAGCATCTCTCTACACTCTGAGCTTTTGGTGGGAGCAAGAGGCTCTGATATACAAAAGCCGACTGACATTCCACATCATAAGCACCTCACTGGAACACCCCTTCCACATAAATCGCTCTGTGGCCATGGTGGAGACCCAAGGCCCGCTCCAAAACTCTGTGTGTCTACACGAATTAACCGAGTCCCAGCGAAAAGCACACAAATGCCATACATCGCTCCTTGCCCTTCCCCCAGGGCTTGGGGCTGGCGAGCCTTGCTCGGGCTTTCTCTCCTGGGAAGATTTATCGGGAGCCCCAGTCAAAGAACTGTGTGCGATCAAACCCTACTTCCTCGCTGCAATTCAGGTAACACTGACTCGGGCCCTGCGACTGTCACCACCAGCTCCCGCTTCGCCAGCCGCCTGCAGCTTTTGACTCTGCAAAAGCCTGGGCTTCCGCGCGTGCTTGCGGGCCGTGCTCCCACCCCCACGCCCCGCTCCGTACTGCCGCAGCACAACCTCGTCCAGGTCCACGTAGGGCCCCGCGCCCTCTGGAAACATCTCATCCACGGCCGGCTTCATCTCCGCGCTGCAGCCTTCCGCTCACTTCCGGCCAGCCCCGTCCACTTCCGGTGAACCTCCGAACTGGTCTAGACGCCGGAGGACCGCGCCTCGGTGGTGCCCCGCCGCCCTGGCTTCTGGGCATCTGAGCTGTCTCCCTCCGAGCAGGCTAGGGCAACAGATTACCGGTTAAGGACCAGCAGCATCCCACGGGCACGAGTGATCGGAGGAGAAAGGAGACTGTCCGTTTCTCAGCAAGGACGCAGTTCAAAACCGTCAGAAAGACTAAGACAGAAACTGCAGGCGGTAATGGAGTAGCGAAAAGATGGGGGTAACAGAAATCCAAACGTTGTGCACAGTGGCCGTGATCCAGAATCCATGCCTCAGTTCACTCGGAAATCGCTCAGGATCACCTCAGTTAAGAGGAGGAAGTAGCCCAGTACCCATGAACGCGTGAACGCAGACAAAACCGAAACAGGGGTTACCCACACGGGGGATAGTGTGGAGTCTTAACGAAGAAGGGATTTCTAACCCGTGGGCGTGGACGAGCCTTGAGGATGTTGTTAAGTGAAATAAAACAAATGCTGTGGTCCCACTCATGAGATTCCCCGGGTAATGAAACTTCTAGAAATGGCTTTGGGGGTGGCAGATGTTCAGTGGGCAGTTTCAGATCTGCAAAGAGTTCTAGAGGTGTGTGTTTGCAGGAGGCAGGGAGAGTTCGTTATATCACTGGACTGTCCATTTTAAGGTGCTATATTGTATTGTACCATGGTTTTTAAAGAATGAATGAAAGAAAAGAGATGGAGATGAGGAAGAGATGGAGGGGGCGGGATCATTGGGAGAAGAAATCCTGAGATACTCTGACAGTCTAGACTATTCTGGTGAGGCTCCTTTCCCCTAGGACCCTCTGTGTGCCTCCTTGTCAGATCCAGTTTTAATAAATATCCTTGTGAAATCAATGTAGCAAGAAGCCTGAAACCAATTGATACCTGCCTGTGCTCCATGTCTGGTAGGTCTCATCACCCTCTACTATTCCCAGATGGTGTCATTTGACCCTGCCTTCAGCAAAACTCCTGTGTTACTCCTGAGTCTTTTCCCATCTACCTCCACCCCACTGCTTGACTGTCAATCTGTGTTTGCGAATGTTGAACCGGTCTCTCCATGTAGTAAAAAGCTGTGGCTCTTGTACCCGTCACATGGCTTTGGATGGTCTCCCTTACTCTGATTTGATAGTGTTCAGGGACTGTGTTGTTGTTTTTCCTTTAATAACTTTGAGATGTCAAGGGCTCAGGGTCTGGGCTGCTAGAGTAAGAATCGGAATCGAGGGAGAAAACAGCTCCAGGGAAATCGACTTAGGCAAGATATAATGGGAATTGTGGCCTGGGCAGTCATTGCGCCCCTCTCCTCGCCCCCAAGCCTAAGTGCAGGATCCAGGAGAAGTTAGCAATGACTGGAGAGCCTCAGATGCCAGGTCAGTGGTGTCCTGAGATGTCCATGTGAAGGTCAAACCAAGGAGGCTGAGACAGGCTGGCAGCCAAGAGGAGCCTCCTGTTCAATTTCTCTACCAACTAGTGGTGGACGAGGGGGGCGGCATTAACCAGTGTGTTCTTGGCTTGCACGCCTTGTATGTGTCATGGAGTCCCGCCACCTGTAAATAGGCTGCTGCAGCATTATGCCACACTGTCTGCACATCCTCCCACACCCACAGGGCTACCCAGGGTGCCATTCCCTTCCCCCAGCAGCCTGGAATCTTTCCCTCAAAGACCAAGTGTGGTATATAACTCTCCTGCGCAGACAGGGATATGACTTGGTGATTCCTGCTTCCCCCAGGAACATGTTGTGCGCCAAGCATGGGTACCTGGCCCCAACGTGACTGCTGTTCATGAAGGGGCTGCCTGGGATGCTGTCCGCTTGCCTAACTAGGCACATGGCCTTAACAAGTCAGGCTGAACTGATGTCTTTGTTTCAGATTCCTTGCCTACAATCTGGGGCCACTATAGCGCATGCCCAGGTCATTATGAGGACAGAATGACAAAGTGATGCCTAAGGGTGAAAGCCCTGATTGACACTCCTAGGCATAGAAATTATGCTTGTTTTTATTAAAGGTGTGCTCAGTAGTTGTCAGACTAAAGCAAATTCACAGAGTGACACAGCACACATCAGCTCCTTGAAAGAAACCCACAGGGGTGTAATGCATCTTCATAGGGATTTATTGAGCACAGGTCCCATCCCTTGTCCATCTCTGTGTCTCTGAACCGACCACCTTAGGCCCCAGCCAGTGCAGCCAGGCAGGCAGCAGACTGGTCACTGCTCAGTCCTCCTGGTAGGGAACATGGAAGCCCAGGGTGCTCCCCAGAGGGAAGTGTGCAAAGAAGGTCCTGGCCATGTCCTCGATCTGTGGGTATGCACCCTCGGTTTGGAAATATTGCACGTAGTTCCAGAAGTCAGAGGTGGAGAAAGGCCAGTAGGGCATGGCTGGTGGCTGAGTGTAGGGGTCTGAAAGACACAGGTAACCTCCTCAGGGCCTGTCCCATCGTCGCTCCCAGAACACCCCCTATACAGCCAGGGCAAGTGGATGGTGTCCCCCAGGGCCTGCCACAGTGATGACACCTTTTCAGTCAGGAGTGGGATCTGAATCATTCTGAGTGTACCTTTTGGTCATTAGGGTACCTGGTCTGCTAGGCAGAGGAGAAGCAGGGAAGGAAGTGGGACCTCGCCCTTGTCTGGGAGATGCTGGGCAGAGAGGCAGATGAGTGAGGGGTGAGGGGCTCAGGCGCATGCCAGATGAGGCTTCAAAGAACACAGCACCCGAGTTCTAGAGCAGAGACCAGGCCACCTTGGTGGGATTGGGCTGAGTTGGGACTCCTGAGGGGGTCCAGGGTCTAAGTCCAGGCTGAGGGTGGTACCCTGAGGACTCATCCATCTCCCTTCTGCCTAGATGTTTCCACATGGCAGAAGACAAGGCCAACCTGATGCTGTCCTGGATCCCTCAGCATGCAAAGCTCCCTACTGGCAACAGCATCTGCATTGTCATACTCCCAGGAGAGCTAGGGGTCCCACTGTTCTGTGCCAGCCAGGGAATGGCAGCCTCTGCTCCCCACCCATCTGCATGTACCAGTAACTTATTCCAGAGAAAGGAAAGACATAAAAAAAAAAAAGTACCTGTTTCCTCTGGCATCGGTTTGGCTCCTGCAAAAGAAAAGGAGAGCCGTCACCTAGGGCAACCCTCCATTAACCCCTGCAGACCAAGACAAGGATAGGGTGCAGGAGAGACATGAAGAGACATAGAGAGCTACGGCCCCATCCAGTCCTTGAGTAGCACCTCACCTGCAGGAATCGCCAGCAGGATGCCAATGGCCAGCCACCACAGAGTGCACGCTTGCATCCTCACCAAGGTGCAGTCAATATATTCAGGACCACCTGCAGCAGGAAGAAGCCAGGAATGTTGCTGCTGCCTCCTAGGACTAACCCATCCTGCCACCCCAAAGTGGACTCCCTTTGGGAACACTAGCATCATCATAGCTACTTCTGTTTCTGTTTTCCTAAATTATCATTCTACTGTAAAATCTTATTCATTTTGTTTAAGAGATGACTCCCCTACCCCTTACCCCCACCACACACATCGGGTTCACCCTATCTGTAGAGAAAGCAGTCCAAACCCTCCCAGAGGGTACCTTGGTGCTGGTCTATTCCACCCGATCCGCAGCCTTGTGGGGCCACTGCCAATGCTCAGTCTCCTCTTTATAGGAGGGCTGGGGACCAGAAAGGAAGCGCCACCTGCCTGAGCCATCAAACTGAATATTTCATCCCCAGGTGGAGGACTGTGGTTCTCTGTTTCCCCACTGGCTGGCGGGAGGAGCTGGGGGAAATCGGACCACAGACCAAATCCATCAGTTTTCAAGCTGAGTTCAGCACAGCTGTATCTAATACCCTTGCTCCCCAGAGGGAGAGCTATTCTAAATCTGATACAGGAGCTGCTGAGATCCCTGTCCTATGCTATGGGCCCCCTGTGATTCCACAGCCTCCTCAGTAAGCCTGCAGAAGACACTCCCTCACCCAGGACCCTGGCAGAGCAGCCAGGGACAGAAAGTGTGGAGCCGCGCTGGACCCCTTCCCCAGACCATAGCTTTCCTCTAAGTCTCTACCGGGGAAGGCACTGTCCCAGCCAAGGGATATCAGCAGCCAACAGGGACACTTTAGCGCACAGTCAACTGTGATTATCCCTTGCTAGAACCTGTATCCACCTAACAAGTAAGTGTAGCCCTGTGGCTCCACCCCCAAGGTCTTAAGCCCCTTGCTGGGTATAGAGCCTATGTCCAGATTAATGGTCTTCATTGTACCCTGGGGGTCCTAGCACCGTGCTGGATGCAGGGCCTGTTTCCAGAGTAATGGTTTCCATTGTTCCTTAACACTTTGGGGATTCTGGTATCCTGTTCTGGAGTTGTGTGGCCCAAGGGTTCCAGGTTCATTATAGTTGCCCTTCAAGTCCTCATCCAAACGATTCATGACTTATACTTTCCCAAGTAGTAGCCTAAATCTAACCAGAGACCCAGAGAGGGGTAAAGTTCAGTAGTATTGGCATTCAGCCATGCAGCAGGGAGCGTCTGGTTTCACTTCCAGAACCCTGGCCGCTGTGCTACAGGAGGTGAGGCTGCTTTCAGGATCCATGCAGCACCTCCAGGTATGTGATTCACGAGGGCAATCAGGGCAGCACAGCTGTGCTCACAACCGTGACTTACAGCACAGGCAGAGAGGCTCTGGCAAAGGGACAGGGGTCTCGTCAGAACCCAAAGGAGCAGACACCCCGAGCCTGAGCGTCAGGCCATCAGAGGTCCACCAGGGTGTGGCCGTCAACCGTCCACCCCAATGAACCCATATCTGAAAGTAACACAGAAAGACACTTGTGGTCGGAACATGGCATGGAAGGAAATATGTGGTTCCTTGAAAACTGGTTTCCTAATTAAGACTGAACTTAGAAAAGTCCACAGCTAATAAGCTGCGATGGGCCTGGGAGAGGAAACTGGGCATCTGGCTGCTTTTTCCTACCTTTCTGGGTGTGTATTTTCCTCAGTTTATTACCTTTGCAGAAGAAAACTTTAAATAAACCAGCCCCACCATCAGCAGCTCTCTAGTACTTATGCCGGCTTGGAAAGGCCAGTCGATCTGCCAGATCCCCACACCTCCCAGGACACACATCCTTCTCTCCATATCACATCTCCACCACACACACTTTCTCTCTCCCCGAGTCTTTGGGACTCCTTATCTCACTGGCCTGGATGGAGACCCTCCTTGGCCCACCTGGAGAGCCACTGCCACCCAGAACACACCTCCTCTGCACCCCACCCATCCCTCTCTTTCTCTCTTTCTCAGACCACTCAAAATAACTTCAAGAGGGGCCACCAAAATGGTTCAACCGGTAGAGGCGCTTGCTGCTAAACCTGAGGACCTGAGTTTGATCCCCACAACCCACCTGGTGGAAGGAGAGAATCTACCTCCACACACACACCCACGACACACATGCAAACACATAAACAATAATTAATCCGATTTTTAAACATGTTAAATGCCAGCCCAGCCCCTTCGTATGCTCAACACTCACCGGGTTCTGCCCTGGTTCTGGGCCTGAGTGGCAGCTGGTTTGGCCAGCCTGCCAGTTTTCCCTCATCCACACCACCAGGGCAAACCCTGCATCATTGCCTCGGCCAGCTCACCCTCTGCATCCGGCAGCCAGGAGTGGGACCAGTTCTCCTGCCCTCACGTCCTCAGGACCAACTCATCCACACTCACATCACCAGGGCAGCTCTACCGCTTCGCCCCAGTGAGGAGCAGGGCCCACTCTCCCGTGTGCTGCGGCCAGTGAGGGACACGGCCAGCTCTCCCACTCTCGTGACCCCTGGGCCAGCTTTCCCGCCTGCCATAGGTAGCACGGAGCGGGCAGAGCGGGGCTTTTTCTCTCACCCGTGCCACCACGTGGCAGATGAAGGGGGCAAGGTCAGATCTCCTACCCATGCCCTTTCATGCCCTCAGGGCCAGTTCACCCCCACCCCCACCCACAGAGTCGGCTCTACTGCGTTCCCTGGGTGAGGCGCAGGGCACATTCTACCAGGTGCTGCACATCCGAAACTGCCAGATCTCCGTGACACAAGGCAACAGCCGGATATCCAAGAGAAGTCCCAGTGAGAGCCAGTATCAAGGGTGAGGCAGATGCCAGAGACCTAACTCATTGCAATGAGCATTTACAAATAAAGATGTATGGGCTAGTCAATAAAAATGTCAAAGGAAAGAGAGAGAGAGAGAGAGAGAGAGAGGGAGAGAGAATATGCCAACAGCAGCAAAATGCTAAATGCCCTTCCAGGGGCCTTGTGTCTTCACATTTGGTGGGAATCCCAAAACAGTGGCTCCATCCTTTAATAACAGCTAGGATTCCTTCTAAACTTCAATGCTGAGGACAGGGAGTGGTTTGTAGCCTCACAAGCTTTCGAAGGATGGACCCAGGTGCAGTACCATATATGGCGGGCAAGTCTGAAACCTGCCCAGTGACTGCCCTGAAGCCTGGAAGATATTCAGTGTCTGGAGGACAGTACCTGTCCCCTGCCCCACACAGGACCTCCTGCAGAGACATCTAAGACCTAAGGAGTCTCTTCTGCTTGGGGTCAGGAGATGCTTAGGCTGGTATAAGGCATCCTTTTTGTACAGAGCGCCCCCTACCCCGTTACTCCCATGGCTGTCAGCTTGGAAGAGGTCAGTGGTTGCAAGGAATGCCAGGATTGGGAATGATTCAGAGGTATCTGGCACCCCCTGCTGTCTATCCTGGGGCACTACACATGGCTGTTGAGTAGTCCCTGAGCCTCACAGCTACCCAGACCTGTACTTCTAAGTGCCAGTTCAGTCCATCTCTGTTTTCCTAGAAGGCAGAGCCTAGAGTAGCTGACCATCAACTCTGAACTGTCCCAACTTGAGCACATACATTTGCTCATAATTTAAAGTTCCGAGGTCACAGTCCTTCATGCCACCATGCCATCGTGCCTCCTCCCCAGCAAACAGCCTTGCTTTAATGTGTTTTAAATATTTCCACATTGTTTACACAGCCCCGTGCTCCCAAGCCTCAGGCTGTAACTGATCCTAGGGAAGTTTCTGGGTTCCTGGACTGTGGCTAGGGTTAGTACTGGGGGAGGGGGTGTCTCGTAGCTTGCCTTCCAGGACTGGGAGCCTTGCCTTCCTCGTCTACAGTCTCAGCTTCTCTCATCCCCCAGCCTGTCACTCTGCCGAGTACTCCACCCAGAAGGTAACTCGTCTTCCTTCTTGTGTGCTGTTGTTGGGCACCTGCAGAGTCCCTGGGTGCCCCAGAGACTGACAGAATGGTATCTGACTAACTCACACAGGCTGCTTAGCCTACGGGCTCAGAGCAACACAAAACAGTACTTCGAGTTGCATGTTTCTGAGATGGACTCCAGGGGGCGCCATGCTCACAGAATACTGTGCAGCTGGCCCCCAAGACAGGGTCTGTGTCCTAACAGGATCAAAGCCTCCTTCCATGTCATAAGACTAACCACCTATGTATCTGGAGCAGAAATGTGCAAGCATGTGACCACCTTATTTTAAAAGACTGCATCCCTTCCCTGAACTGACCATACAGTTTCTGAACAGGTCCCAGGTCAATCCTAGAGTCTCCAGAAGCAAAGGGACCTGACCTGGGTGGGATAAAATGGGATGGCGGGGGGAGTGGGAGTCCTAGGGACAGCAGGGTATCTGGGAGAAATGCAGGATGTGTGGTTACATTTCATTTCAAGCAATTGATGAGTACTTTCCTAGTGTTAAGTTTTATGTCTCAACCATCTCCAGGGATCTACTTGTGCCTCAAATACTCAATTTAGCTGAAACTACCTTCCAAACATATGCGTGCACAGGTGTGTACACACAGCGTACACAGGCAAGCAGACATATATCCCTGCCATCCCATAGAGTAGGGGAAGAGGTGGGCTGCGGTAGAGGTTGAGATTGAAGTCAGAGGGCATCTACAGCAAAACGGATGTGGAGCTGCCTGAGGCCAGAGTCCAGAATCACTACTGTACCCTCGATGTCCCTAAGGGCATCTGGGTTGCTGATGGCCAATGGACCCAGATACCAGCCCAGGAAGAACTGCAGGATGATGCCGAAGTCAAGAATCCAGGCATTGCTATGGGCTCTGCCCTGAGTACAGGAAGCTCTAATGGCTCTAACTGGTGACTTTGGGATGACCCAAAGGGCTAACTGAGCCACTGAGCCAGGCATCTCCCTAGGAAATTACTTGGTTTGCCACAGCTGAGTAACAGCTGTCAACCGCCTCCTTGGGAAGTTGAGTAGGGTTCCCAGCAATGGATATTTAGCGTGTGGACATTCGTGACCCCCAACAGAGAGACAGGCCCCACATGACTCCGTACGGTTTTGCCCACAGGATTCTTTATCCTCTGCATTTCTCTGCCTCGTGGGAAAAGATTTCCAAGGACTCAGGAAGGACTGGTGTTGACTCGGCTGTAAAGGCTGAAACCTGAGGCATTGCCTCCAAGGGTGTCACCCAAGTGGACATGCTGACACAGGTTGAAGGAGCTACCACAGACCCCGGTCGGGGGACAGGATATCTGTGACCCAGAAAGGAGCTTCAGTAGAAGTGGCACCAACCCAGTGCCCTGCAGGCCCATTGACTTAAAAGAAGCCCTTTGGCAGACTGGGCCCTCACACCCCAGACTGATGGAGGGAGCCCATCTGCTTGCTATAACCCAGCCTTTTCCTCCGCTCCCTTTGAACCGCAAGTGACTTACCTGTAGTGTTCCTAATCCAATAGAGAAGGTTAAAAGTTTTCTAGGGCCAGCCTAAGAATGTCCCCAGGGCTTGGTAGGGTAGGCTACATGAGTCTCAGAAGCAGCCAGGCCCTGTGGGGTGGACTGCGGGGGTCCTGGAAAGGACTTGCAAGCTCAGAATGTAAGTAGGAATGTAAGTGGATCGATCCTGTTTCTGGGGGAAAGATGTCACCAGGGGTCACCCACTCACCCAGTTGGAGGGGCAACCAGTGTCCGGCTGACAATTCACTGGCCTTCTCCCATATATCTCTGGTCACCTCTCCAGGGTCACAGTAGTGACACTTCCTGGTGCTCTGTGTTCCTGGCTTTTAACCAGTGTCCCTCCTAGTCACACTTGCTCTCAGGTGGAATTTTCATTGTGGCTGCCTCCATAGAGGACGCTCGATTAAGGGACACTTCCCTTTCTTTGTCTCCCTTGTGGAAAGGGCTACCAGGCTCGACTCTTCCAGTGTGTGACCTTCTGGAGATCTGACAACAGAACCAGGAAAGGACAGCCAGCACCACCAGACTGTAGGTTTGACACATTGTGTCCCCTACCTGGGTCCGAGATACCTGTGGGGAGGGCTGGCTGTACAGGAGGAGAGGTAGACATCCCATAGGGTGCTTTGGGACAGGGAAGGTTTCTCTCCTGAGGGCCAATGATACCCACATGGTGGGGCAAACATACAGCGGTCAATCTTGGCCACATCCTCCTGTGATTAAGATGGGGCCCGCCCAGCAGCAGACTCCAGGACCCTCAGTGCCTAAAATTCAGTGGCATTTGGCTTCCTGAGGCTCTGGGGAGAGCCAGGGTTCCAGAGTCACTATGCTGAGCCTCCCAACGGCAAGAGGAGCCCCAGGCTGGGCCAGTTCTCTGTGGCCTGAAATAGATCCATTGTTTGTCCTATTCAACACCACATGAAAGCCGGATTTATGGGAACCGGGGCTCAGCGTGTTTCTCAGCCTGGCTGAGGCATCTGGGCAGCGTGGTCAGTCCTGTTGCCCCTGGGGGCCCCTGGGCTCGGCCTCTGCAGGTCTAGGCTGGAGTTGGCACCCGTCTCCCCTGAGCTTCCTGCTGGCCACCCACTGTGTTCCTCTCTGACTTTTTGGCTCTCTCCTGATGCCGGTGGAAACAGAGATGAAAGAGCAAGTCTCCAGCCTCGCTTTGGCTGACTGTCCTAGATTTGCAATCCGTCGATTCATCCAAGAAGCAGGTATTATGAGCCCACAGCACGGGGCATCAGGAGGCTCACTCTGGGCAGAGCCCTGCTAAGCCAAGAACCATGTATGAGAATTAAAGGGCTGACTGTGCTTTGAAGCATGTGCTAAATCTGTCTCTGCGGAGGGCCAGGAGGCTCCTGTCCAGCCCATGGCCTTGGAAGCAGAATGCATTTCCCATTTTGCTCCCAGGGAGACATCAGCATCCGCCGCTGGCCCCAGAAGCAGACTGATGGGTGTGTGCACACTGTAAATGGAAACATCTTTGTGAAGTGAAAAAGAAAGATGAAGTGCATTGCCTTCCATGTCCCTGTCTAAATGAACACTCTATGGTATCGACCTGGCTGGACTTCTCCATCACTTGGGGCTGTATGCTCTGTGTATAGCCAGGCCCAACTACAGTCCTTCTTCATGGTGGCATTTCTCCCTGACTGGTCCATTTTGCATGTCTGCCAGGCTCATATACTTTTAGGTTCTCTCCCTCTTCCTGGCAGTGGTGGTACTTCACTGCAGGGTCCCAGTGGCTCGTGGATCCCCTTGGTGGACAGGCTCTCTGAGGAGGAATTGCCTTGCACACTGCAATATGTTGCTGCCCCTAGCCTCTGGCCCCTGGATGCCAGGGGCTCCCCTCAATCATAAACCTAGATATCTCCGATGCTGTCCACACCATCGGGGACACACTGAAGTTGGGAACACTCTCCCGCCATGTGCACAGAGCGCTTCCTTAGCTGTCCCCTGTAGGTGGGCACTGGATGTTTCTGCTACTTTACTGCTCTGAGCAGGATGCCACGGGCAGCATGAAGTGCGTCTTAGGTTCTTGGTTTTCCTTTGTGTGGTCAGTTTCCTGAAATGGGTGACTAGGGACAGGAGTCTCACCCTGACCTCCTGAGACACGAGCCTCTGTGGGAATCTGCCTGGTGCCCCAAAGTGTCACGCGGGGTGCTCGTGAGTCACGTGGTTTTGTAAAACTTTTGAAACAAAACCAGAAAGTCTTGGTAAGACCAAATCTTGGATTTCAGGGGAACCAGTTAAGCCTATTGTCACCTTACCCTCCTGTCCCAACTTGTCCGTTATATATTGTCTGGGGTGTATGGGACCATTAGTGTAGATTTGGGGAACTCCTTTATAGGTTTGTGTCCATACCTTGCAGAACTGGCTGCGGGGAGCTTGCTTGGGATGGGAGTGAGCTGCCATTGGTCCTGGCTGAGTCATGGTTGAGCTGTGGCATGTGGAGCCAGGCCTGAAGTTGCTTCACTTTGAAAAGGTAAGCAATAGCTCACGATTTCATGAAGACTTGGGTAGGAGTGGGCAGGACTATACACAGGGCCTGTGAACTCTGGAAAATAACCGAACATTGATGTAGTAGTCATTATACATCCCTAAAAGCAACTATATCTGCATACCCAGGGCCAGCACGTGACCAGAAGCCTTCCACTTTATAAGTGATGGGAAACATGGAACTTGGGAATGCAGAATCACTGGAGACAACCTCATAACCAGGGAAGTGTTCCTCCAAAGGCGAAGGTCACATGTGGAAGATGATGTCTGGTGTCGCCCCACTAGACCATTACACTTCTGAGTCACTGATACAGCTTGTCCTAACATTCTGGGACTCTGGGGTATATGACGTTTATAAGGAGCTATGAGATCCTCGAGTCTTCTTAGAGAGCTCAGAATAAGCAGAGAATAGTGATTAATAATAAAAGTGTAAGCAGTATGCAAACTAGGGCCACTCACTCTGAATGAGTTGCCTCCTGGTTCTGCCCCCAGTGCCATGGGGGTGTGTGGCATGGATGCCACTGTCTGTGGTCCTCAGATGTGACCCAACATGGCATCTGGAGGGGGGTCTTTGGATAGCCTTGTTCTCTTATGTCTTTGTTGTCCCCCATGGGACAGGGACAACCACAGCCTAGATGGCACTTCAGTTCAATGACCCCACTCTCCTTCCCACTGTGAGGGATCCTGGGACATGTGTGTCCTACAAGAAGTGTTTCGTGTGTGCTAAAAGAGTTACCAAAGTGTGTGGCCCCACCGGTGGCCAGGAAAAGGATGGCAGTTTACATACAGAGTTGATTTCTGCCTGTGAAGTCCCTACAGCCCTGGGGACAGCAGAAGCTTCTCTTGTGCCATGAAGGTAATGAGCAGTACAATTCCTGCTGTTCTCCTCCACAGCCCTGCCCCACTGAGAAGCTGCTCCTTTGAATGCCTCACGTTTGCATCCCAGGGGACCAACATGCCTGGCATGTTCTACTCAGCATATCCAAACCAGTTGGCGGGGGTGGGGGGTGGGGGGACTGACTAGCACAGAGTGAGCCTGGGAGGTGGCCCTGAGGTTGTGGGGAAGTCACTCAGAGCAGAAGGCCTCTGAGTTCAGGATCAAATGAGCCTTTGCACAGGGGTTGAGGGCAAGGTCCCCAAGAATCTGGCATAGCACATCCATGAATGGCTGTTTGCGGCAACTTCAGAAACCACTGGAGTGGAGTCAGAATCACTGAGTGCAGGACACAGGCGTCCCGAGTGCCCCTCCCCAATCCTGGTTCTTGGTCAGGCTCTGACCTGGATCCTCTGAACCTCCACCTGACTCCCACTAACGAGCCCCATGCTAGGCTCCACATACCAGGTTCAAAGCTTAAGGTGCAGGGCTTGCACCCCTACTCCACTTGGCTTGTCTCCATGCATGCTTCCTGCTGTCTTTGATCTTGTGGGCTCTTTTAGAGCCCTTCTGACTCCTAGCAGTGTCCAGGAAGAAAAGCCACAGGAATGTGGTACAGCGGCACTCCAGCTGCCAAGCCAGCCCAGGCCATTCCTTCCTTGTCTTCAGCGAGAAAAGATGAGCTTTCAGCATAGCGATGGAACACAACACGGTCAGCATCAAACCCATGTGACTGGGACATCTCTGCCGCAAGGAAGCCTCAGAGTGTGCACAAGCATACACACAAGCGCGCGCGCACACACACACACACACACACACATACATACTGTATACACACACACATATACATACATTTACAAGTGCATGCTTCTTGTGCTGTGGGACTCCTCAGGGCGAACTGGATATTTCCCTACTGTATTGATCCACCCAGTAGTGATCCTTACAGTGTGCCCAGATCTGTTTTTAGGGGAAGAAACAAAACAAAAATTTGACTCTTCTGTGCAGTGGGACTCCAGCACTGTCCAGCCCCGGACCCCTGCATGAGCAAACCCCATCCAGAATGAGTGCACCCAGGGCAGGATAGTTTTAGTGGGCATTTCCCACACACAGATACTGAGAGACTCGCTCAGCTTTGGTTCCATGAGTAGATGGATGATCTGGGGCCCCCAGAGCAGAGGATAGAGGGGGATCAAACGTTGTCTCCAAGTCGTGGGGGCAAATTCCAGATGAGGATTTGACCCTGTCCATGTCAGGGGACCACATCACATGCTGAGTGCAGATGATCTGCTGATGTGGTTTGTGCCAGGTCCTGGGACCTCAAGGACATGTCAGAGGTGCAATGTCACAGAATGGGGAAATCCTGGGGGGGGTGGGGACAAGTTTCAACGTCATTTGTCATGCTTGCACCCCCAAACAGCCCAGAAACCTCATCTCTAACAGTTGAGACACTCTGCTTTGGGTTTTGGGTTTTGTACACCCCCCTCTGGGACCCTGTCCCCTGCCATCCTGGGACTTGATGCCATGTTTGAGGCAGCTTGGGAGAGCATGCAGAGGCTTTGCATGTAGTCCTACCTAGGAGTATGCTAGCCTGGGCTCCATGGCTGAGCTGAATGACCATGAGGGAAACCTTCTGTTGACCTCTGCTGCTGCTGCTGCTGGGCCTGTCCAGCCTGGAAGGAGAGAATGGGGCTATCCAAACTCTCTTCTCATGGAGGTGCACAGAACCAGACCACGCCCTGTACCCTAGCTGGGAGGTGCTACTGCCAGCGACTAGCTAGATGCAGCAGAGGTTGGATGGAGGCCCCAGATTTGGGAGAAACTGGGCTGTTGGGTGCAGGCACATCGTTCCTAGGAGGGGAAGAAGCCCGGTGATCTCCTGCAGACCCCATCGGGAAACTGGTGTGGGTTTGGACGGATAAACACAAAATCCAGGAAAGAAGTGCTGCGTGTTTGGTCACAGGCGGCTTACAATGATAGAGGCACCCCCGGGAGAAGAGGAGACAGAGAATGAAATGGACTGGTCTGTGATAGGCATCTGAACAAAGACAGAATGACGTGAAGGTTGAGGTCTTCTCTACCTGGCAGCCTTCTAGAAGTCTGGTATTTGACACCCATGGCTTTTCTTGGCATCATTTCTAGGCTCCCAGCAACTTTTGTCAGGTTGAATTCCTGTGGCCATGGCAGGCCCTTGCTCTGGCCAGTGGGGTAGGGATCACCTTCCTTCCTCTCCATCCTCCCTAAGTGGGCCCACCTTGCTGTGCAGAACAACAGAGAAGGATTCAAGGAGGAGGCATCAAAGGCTCCCGCTCATCACTCATTTGACCATCAGCAAATGTGTCTTTTAGAAAATTGATTTTTGGCCAATTTGTCTTGACTTGGTGCTCTGTGTGGTGACTGATGGGCTCATTCCGCATGAAGTATGAGGCCAGGCAGCAGTAAGAAATGGGTAGTGCTGTGGCATTCCCGCAGTCAGGGCTCCCCTGCCTGGATGCCACAGGAGTCCTCATACCCAGCCCACACCAAGAAGTCTGTGCCCTTGTTCTAGTGCGATTTACTAACGAATCCAGACTGAGGGTGGCGAGAGACAAAGGCTGTAAGGGATGAGGCTACAGGGCCCTTTAAGGCCATGCAGGGTGGAAGCCAAGGCCAGAAGGAAACTGGAGAGGGCAGAGGGGTAAAGTGCGCAGCAAGGTTACAGACAGAGCCTCCAGAATTAGAGACACCAGCTGGAACCCTCTAGACATAGCTTGGAAAAGGATGGTAGAAGAAACTGTCTGGGCTTGGAAGGTTCCTGAGCTGACAGCCTGCCTTTTTGTAATCCTTAGTAGAAGCCTTAGTGGGTGATGGGCTCAAAATGTCGCTGAGGGAAATGGGATAATGAGATTGTGAGCTTCATGCTACCCAAGCCAAGATCTTGCCTGAACCTAGGTGTCCTGGAGGCCCTGTACAGGGAGCAAATGATCAGAATCAGGCTAAGCATGAGGTGGCTGTGGGTTGAATTGTGTCCCCCCAAAAGACTAGCCCCAACCACCAGCACTTCTTGTCCAGTTTCTTTCTGCTCCCTGCTCTGTACAAATGAGCATCTCTGCTGCTCCAGCCGTGAGCCACCTCTATACCCGGAAGTCATGAGCTCGAGTAAATCCTTTCTCTCTCAGGTTGCTTCCTGTCAGGTATTTGGCCACAGTGATAAGGACAGTAAAGGACACAGGGACATTTGTAATCTTCATGGGCACGGGGGAAAGAGGGACCAGTCCCATAATGTGGTGGCAGCCCATAGCATGCACACAGAGGCAGGCTTTTCTAAAGCCACAAGCAAATTCCAGAAAGGAGCCCATGAGCATCGAGGAAATCTTCTGGTCTCCTGTTTCAACATGTCTGAGGCAGGCCATTCTCCATAAGCCTCAGTTGCCCAGGCAGCCCACTCCGCTTCCCACCACTGGAGAACTTTCTAGCAGGGCCCCTGAGTTTACCAGGCTCTGAGGATGGCCCTGGAGCAGGAGTAGAAGTGAGTTCACAGCAGCAGCCCTCTCTCTCCCAAGCTGCCACCAGCCTTGACAAATGCAGTCACGGTGAAATTGCTCTTGTGGCCTGGGGCCAGCAGAGGGAGGAGAGCCATAAATCCCAGGTGGAGGCCACTGTAGGGAGGATGAGGACAGCTCTCGGCTAATGGCACATTCCATCCAGTGGCACGTGTCACTCCAGCCCCCTCATGATTGAGGGGCCTGGGGCGAGAGATCAGTGTCAAGCCCGATTGGTGATTCATAAAGGGCTGGCTGGTAGGGACCACACAGAGCAGTCCTCTGTGTGATGACTTTGCTTCTCGAGCAACTGGCTGTGACATCCAGGGGCCAGTGGTGGCCTCCTAAGATCTGCAGCTATTCCCATGCAGGTCTATCCGCAGGGACCCACAGCACAAGGCAGGGACTGACCACAGTGCCTAGGAGCTGACAGAGCCATCCTCCTACAGCTATCCCCAGGCATCTGGCCAGGCACAGATTATTGGTAGCAAACTGGTGCAATGTCAGAGTGGTGAGTGACCTCATACCAAGTCAAGGTCGCCTTCATCTGTCACCTGGCATAATGAGGTGACAGTCTGACACTTCCAAGTACCTATAGCATGCTGAGTCTGAGGGTCATGTCTTTAATTTCTCTGGGGTCACTGTTTAATGTCACATGTCTCTAGGATCACTGTTGTCCTATGCAAGACCCTGAGATAGAACACACTAGCCTGGGGTCCCCAGGAAACATCCTAGGCTTTCCTCATACATGCACATACTAGAGATGAAAGTGAGTTTTGTGTATACACCCCAGAGTGCCCCAGCATGCTCATGGCACCCTCCCTCAGCAGGTGCCAGTCTTGCGTGAGGCGTGAGAAACTGTACCTCTTCGAATGAGAAAATGCCAGACCTCTTACAGGGTCAGGGGCAGCAGGAGAAAGGGACTGGATAGACTCAGAAGCCCCCAGGAGCTCTGGGGGACACATATCTGTGATGAATTGGTCAGAGGGAGCAGGCTTGACTAGCCCCACCTCAGATGTTCTCCACGGGTCCCATCTGGGCTGTGTGCCCAGAGCACAGCACAGGAACTGCTCCTGTTCTTCTCAGAAGTTGAGACACCACGTCAGGGGAAGCTCAAGGTATACAGCCCCTTGGGGTACACAAGGATGAGGGCATTCCCAACCATCAGGTCCAGTCCACCCCTACGCAGCTTCCAGGATGAGGATGTGGGCATAGCCCTGGCTACCTCCTATGATAGGATCTCAGGTAGACATGGGACCCAGGGCCCCTGATACAGTGTGAGCATCACAAGAACTAAAGCCACAACCGTGGGCATCTTAGCTCACCTCTTGGAGCCTGTCCTATGAGCACACTGCAGGGCCAGTGTGGGTGTGGTGAGGCGTATGGAGCCCTGAAAGTTGGTAACCAGTGAGTGATCGACTCCTGACATCAGTAAGGGGGTACAAGAGAAACCAGGGCTCTCTCTGGGTTCTGGTGTCACAAGAGACCATTTAAGAGGACCGTGAGCACAAAGGAGGGCCTACAACTGCACACCAGGGCCCTCAGCAGAGTCCCTTGGGATTGCAATGTCAAAGGCCCTTTTCCTCTCACCCAGGAAGGGTCTAGTTCAGGGTAGTCACAAAAATAGAAAAAAATAGGTAAAAACAATAGAAATCCGTTTCTCATAGTGCTGGAGTCCAGAAAATACATGACCCAGGATAAGTGAGGACCGGCTTCCTGGTTCACAACTGCTACCTCCTTACTGACCCTAGACTGAGTCAGCTTGGTTCTCGGGTGGCTCTGTTCACTGCGTCCTCACCCTGGTTCACAGGCAGTACCTTCTCACTGCTTCTTCACGTGGTGTCAGGGCAGAGCTTTGGAGTCACCTTGGTAAGGACCCAATGCCAACCTGAGACCCCCCCTCACAACCTAATTACTCCCCAGGGTCCCTACTTTCTGTACCGTCACACTGGGGAAAGTACTTCAGCAGAATAGAGGACACAGCCATTCATGAGCCCGTAGGCTCTCTCTGGTCTCTACTTCTCTCTGCGTTTCTTCATGCCTTGAGACCTAAAGGCCTGGGAACAGGGCCTCAGTTCTTTCAGAAAGGAGCCAGCTTCTAGCTCTTTGCTGGTGTACGATGTGCTCCACCATTGGGGACTAGGATGCAAGTGGCTCTGGGGACCTAGAAGAAGGGGCACTCATGCTCAATGTGCTCAATCCTACCTCTGTCCCAGCAGTGAGACCAGTCCCTACGCAGGACTGCTCCTAACACAGCTATAGCAGGAACGTAGGGATGAGGAAGAGGCTCCAATAACATGGATCTCTCTATTGATCTGTGAAAGGCGGGCATACCTCTCTCTGCCTTCATGGGTAGACCAGCAGGTTATGTAGCCTAGCCTGTTTATTAAAAGTTACCCCTCACTTTCAAAGCTGTCCTGTCTGTTGGGTGACAAGTCATATAGTATCTCCGAGGCCTGGAAATGTGGAGCTTGGATGTAATGGCCAGGTCAGAGGCCAGAATTCAACTGAGTTATCTCTCCCCTTGCTGCCCTTGGGCAGGATAAGAGCCCAGCTTCCCAGGCCACTGCCTAAATTCTTAACAGGGCTACTCAACCCCTACAAGCAACCTCAGGACAAATGGCCTGAGGGGTAGTCTCTGGGGCGAGTGTGTCACCAGGGCCACACATCTTTATTCTGCTCTGAACAAAACTGCAGCGAGATCACAGAGATTTTCTGAAAATGCCAAGCGTTTGATTTTCCTCGGTCTTCGGTAGAAAGTGGTTGGAATGTGGTTTCAAGACTGTTTATTAATCTGAGGTACATTTTCCATTTTATTATGTCACCAGTATTGAGTCAGTTGAGAATTCGATTTTGAGAGTCAAGGAAGCAACTGTTTATATAACTAAGTTAATTTTTTAAACTGTATCTGTGGTTAACACCATTTCATGAACTCAGTTTGGGTTGAAGATTAAAGACTCAATAATGATCAAACTTTGTTTTGGTGCCTGGCTTGGGCGTGGCTACTGTCTCCCTGAACCTGACCACTGAGTCCAGCATATTAAATCCCATCCCGGCGCTTCATTTCACCTGCAGGAAGCAAATTATGCTGCCAATCGGATCTTATGTGAGAGAATGAATCTGTCCTCACCTAGCAAACAATGATTTCTGGATGCCCCTGTCTTGCGCAGGGGACATACAAGCTTCTGGATCCTCAGTGCTTATGGGGACCCAGGTAGGATCACCCAAAGGGACCAGTCTCTAAGTTCATAAAGTTTCTGACCTGTATAGGTTGGTGACAGGATTGTCCTGTGGCTGTGGACTTTACAAGCAAGCAGGTCTCTGGCTCTAGTGAGTAGGGACCCTCTTGCACATCCCAATCACGGGTGACATCTTGTCACCTGTGCCACACTGAACCACTTAGGAGCAGCTCTAGAAGCCATCTGTGACCCCGACCATACAGTGAGTAAGAGTATTCAGGGGATGTGTGATTCACCAAGTGGCACCCTAGGCTGTCACACACAGCAAAGGAAGAGACTTTAATAAAATTAAGGGGTTTTCAGCCAGAGCAGGCTGGGCACACAGAAGGCCAGGGCCTCCAGGGCCAGGGTCTGTAGGGCCAGGGGTCTGCAGAGTAGGTGGGTAGTGCTAAAGGTTTGGGTGTGGCTGAAGAATTTAAATTTCATCTTAGGAGTAATGAGAGGTGGCTCATCGATTTAAAGGGTATTGTTTGTTTACTTCTAATGCTGGATCCTTGAACTCAGGACCTTGCATATGACCTAGACTCCAACCTTTGGCTGAGCAGGGTGGCACTAAGTGCTCCCGGCTGGCATTGAACTCCTGATTACCCTGCCTCAGCCTCCCAGATGCAAGCATGATAGGCATGCACCAGCACGTATGGGTTTTTCGTCTGGTACACTACTATGTAAATAGGTGGCAAAGGGGTTTGGGACCAGTAACCTGACATACACCCAAGAGCACCTCCTGAAGGCTATCCTCTCCTATCTCCCCACTTAACACCAGAGCAGTTACTTGATACTTGCTGCTCAGTTCCCACCACTACCCTGCTTGGGATCTTGGGAGTAACCAGGTGGGAGCAGGGCCCATTATTTCCAGTGACTTCTCTGAGTCAGGGGAATGAGCCAATGTCAGCCCCAGCAGCTCCCGCAGCTCAGGGGGATCAGCCAATCAGCCCCGGCAGCTGGATCCTGACCCTCTGGGATAGCGGTCAGCTGCTGGCCCCAGAGACACCTCTGACAGATGTGCTCTGGCTAACAGATCTCCCAGAGCCTTCTTCACACACGACACTGCTGCCTGCCACTCTCTGCTGCCTGGACCAGCCTCCGTGGCCGGAACTACTTCCATCAACAGATGGGGCAGAAAGACATGGCTGGATGAGTCTCTGTAGTTTCCTTCCTTGGAAGGGGTTGGGCTTCCCTTCATCTTTGTCATTCCTGACAGGACCCCTGTAACTGTTTACCAAGGGCAAGTCAGGAATACTGAAGTGGGGTTTCAGTATGTGTATTTCAAACTTTCTTAAACTAATGAAGTGGCTTGATACACAAGGAGTCTTCTACTAAATAAAAAAAAAATCACGTGTCCAGGTGTTTTCCCGCATGTACATTTCTACACCATGTGCATCTGTGGTGCCCACGGGGACCCGAGAGGGCAGTGAACGCCTTAGACCTGGAGTTACAGAAACCTGCAAATTACCATGCAGGTAGTGGGAATCAAACCTGGGACCTCACTCAATCTGCTTAACCACTGGGCCATTTCTCCAGTCCCTAGTCTTCTGCTTCTTACCTCATTCATTCGGTTGCCTCCTCAGGCTGTTTGGAAGGGTCAGAATAATTATACTTGTTTTCTTCCTCCATTTAGCTTCGGGAGATTTTTTTTCTCTGGTGGGGGGAGGTTTGATTACCCAACGACTGTAAATGTAACACATGCCTCATACGAGATGTTCAAACTTTATGGGCGTGTGTAATAAAAACATGGAGGCCCTCTTCAACCCCATCCATGGCTGGACAACCACATGAATGCTTGCCAAGATATTCTTTTGTGCATGTATAATTTATTTTATGCAACTGAACTCCTGTTCTCCTTATTTGTGGCTCTAAACAGTGCGTTAAGAGTCTATCTGGGGGCCTGCAAGATGGCTCAGTGGGTGGAGGTGCTTGCCACTAAGGCTGAAGAGCTGAGTTCAATCCCAGGGACCCACATGGTTCAAGGAGAGAACCAGTTTCCCTCTGACCTCCACAAGTACTCCAAGGAATTCATATATGCAGATATTCACACACAAAAGAAATGAAAAATATTTAAGATCCTTTTTGGGCATTACCTAGGAGTTAAAATAAAAACTATGGAAATAGTGACTGGAAAGATGGCTCAGCAGTTAAAACCACTTTCTGCTCTTGCAGAGGACCTGAGTGCAGTTTCCAGCACCCACACCAGATAGTTCCCAAGTGCCTGTAACTCCAGGTCCAGCAAATCCAATGCCCCTGAACTCCATGGGTACTGTAGTCATGTGTACTGTCCCACACACATATACAGAATTTAGATAAAAATAAATCTTTAAAAATTAGGGAAATAGGGTCTGGGGTGCAGCTGAGAAGCAGAGGTCCCAACTACTGTGTGTGAGGCCCCAGGTTCAAAACCCAGTACTACTAAGAGGCAGGGAATAGATTTTTTTTTTACCCTGATCGTAGACAGGTTTTTTGTTTCTTACTAATGCTTGGGGTTTGAAAATTAGGTTATAATAATTCTGATCTATTAAATTTTTATACTTTTTAAAAAAGATCAGTAGACCCTAAAATGGTGATCAATCCACCCTTTTCCATATCTCCTGCCCCATTTTTGATCTGTTATCTTGAGGCTAGTAAGGGGGGGGGAGAGGGGCTTTGCTCCTTGTACATGTACTGGGGAAGGCGGCATGGCAAGCCTTTGTCTCCTTGTTTCATACTAGAGTAGCCCTTCTAGAACCCCGCTTTTAGCTTGGATACTGGGGTAACATCACTAGAGCTTAGACCCTGAGCACAAATTGAGGCTTTAGGTAGAGACAGGTGGGAGCTGACCAAAGAGGGGACAGAGGTGCCCTCCCCCCACCCCCATAGCTTTAAGGTGTCAGAGGCAGTTGAAGTTACTGCATATGGGCACTGTAGAGAAAAACACAGCAACACAGACAAGGGCAAAGTATGTGTGCACACTCATGAGAGTGAGGAAACATTTGATTCCCACCATGAAGCCTAATGGAAGCCATGGGGTTTCTTTTACCTAAATACTCTCAATAATCTTTCTCAAACGTTTATTTTTGTTTTTGTTTTTCAAGACAGAGTTTTACTGTGCAGCTGTGGTTGTCCTGTAACTCATTCTGTAGACCAGCCTGGTCTCAAACTCAGAGATCCACCTGCCTCTGCCTCCTGAGTGCTGGGATCAAAGGTGTGCGTCACCACCGCCTGGCCTCAGAATTTTTATCGGGCATGGAAACTGGATTTTACTAAATAAATTGCTAACATTTATTGGCATAAACATATGATTCCTTCATTCCTTTCTTTTGCAATTAAACTTTTAAATGTTAAACCAACCTACAGTAATGTGACAAGCCATATTCGGTCATCACAGGTTATTATCTTTTCATATAGAATTTGGTCCAATTTGCTAAGATTTGGTTCACAGTTTTGTGCAGGAGAGACATTAGTTGGTGGCTTCCTTAGTGCGACCTCAAATTTCGTATTGGGGTGATGGTGCCTTCACAGATGAGCTGGGAGTGGTCCCCTCCCCTTTAGTCTTCTGCAAGAGTTTTGTAGAAAGATACTGTCTCTTTCACACATTCAGCTAAGTTCCTCTGTGAAGCTATTGGACTTGAGTCTTGTTTAAAAAAAAAAAGCTTTTTGCTACATGTTCAATCTATTTAATGAAGGAGTGGTCACTCAAATGCATTTTTGCCATGAGTGAGCTTTGGTAATTGCAAAGAATTTGTCTGTATCATCTAAGGTGTCAGATCCATTAGCATAAAGTTAGCCACCGTGGTCCCTTATTATCCTCTGGTTTCTGTGGAATCTGTCATGATGTCACCTCCCCGTTCCTCACATTGGTAATTTGTGTCTTCTCCCTTTTTTCCTGATACATCTGACTGAAGATTCATCACTTTTATTGATCTACTTTAAGAACCAGTGTTTGCCTTTATGGATTCTTCCCTCTAATCCTTTTTTCTAGTTCATCGATTTCCATTGTAACCCTGGTTTTCCCCCCTTTGGTGTTTACACTGTGCTCACTTAATCTTTTTCTGATCTCTTACTGTAAGAGGTGGGACATCAGCCTGCAATTGCTCTTTCTTCCTGTACTGAGCATTTGGGCCTCAAAAGCCCTACTTAGCAGCGCTTGTGCACGGCCCAAAAGTGCATGCAGACGGCTTGGGCTTCCAAGCTCATTTCGTTCCATTTTTCTTTTCCCCTTTGATTTTTTTTCTCTGAATTATGGGTTATTTGAGGGTACTATTTAATTCCCAAATACGTGTATACCCCTCTGCTGATGAGTTTGAATTTAACTCCATGCTCTCAGGACGCATGTTTTTGTAGCTTACATCTTTTTTTAAAAATGGTGCTTTGCTGTTGGACAGAGTAACCCACACGTTATAACATCATGTTTTCTGATAGTGGCATATTCAAGTGTACTTTGTCTGTCTGGCTTCCTGTTTTTATTATTGAAAAGGGGGGGTGATTGAAATGCTCACAAGGTGTTTCCGCTTCTCTTAGCATCATAAACAACACAGCAATGAGCAACTTGGGGCTCTCACCCGTGGCTCTAGGTGACTGGGGGATACTGATACATCCCATCTTCTGAGACTGTGGCCAAGGTGAAGTCATGGTTTAGATGGAGTCGGGCACTCTCCAAAGCTGTTGCCCCAAGTGGTCTCCATGCAGCTTTAACAAGCTCCAGACCACAGGGTGGGACCCACGTGTGGGGTAATGAGGCTCATGTACACAGGGGAGGGTGTGGGGGTGTGCCAATTACAGTGCAGAGGAGACAGGACTTGGGGGAAGAGAGTACATAAGCAACATGGGGCTCACGCTGGAAAGGGGACTGTGTCTGCCCGACTTTCTCTAGTACCACCTGCAGCTGTGGAGGAGCCCTGCAAGGTGGAAGGGGGTGCCTTTCTTGCATCCCAAGACAGGGAAGCTTGTCACCTTGAAAGTACAGTCTCATGGGGCTGTGGACATTGCCTGCAGCAGACCTGAGGGGTTATGGCCTGTCCCTGCTAAGCCTGGGCCTGGAAATGCTGACAGTCTTGTGGGAAGCCCAGACAGAGATTTATGGAGAGTTGTTTTCACCAGTGAGAACCGCACAAAACAGGATCCATAAAATATCGACTGAAAAAATAGGATTGCAGACAGATCTGCATTGACTGTCTTCTTTCTGTGCATAGTCTCATTTCTCCCCTTTCTGTACAAGGAGCCAAGTGTCCCTTTCTCTTGGAAGGGTCCCCATGTGGGTCCTCTGCCCCAGAGCCTGCCTCTGACCCTGTCTGTGCTATTCCACCAACTTGTGTAACCCACATTTGGGACTAACTCACTCCTGGAGGTTCTCTTTGCCTTCCTCTCCCATTCTTCCTGGATTCTGCCCCACCTCGCCCTCATGCCCACCTTGCCTCCTCTGAACACTCTCCGGCGGCTATGCAGTGAGCCACTCTACATAAAGACCTGTGATGGCCTATCCAGTGGTCAGGAAGAACCTAAATCCTAACAGCAGTCGTGTGAGTGAACTTTGAAAGTGGATTGCTCCCCAGAGAGCCTTGTGTTGACTCCAGCCTTAGGCAATACCTGAATTCTAGACTGACTGAGCCTGAGTTAGGGTCCCAAGCTGAGCTGAGCTTGGATCCGTCACCTTCAGAGAGCATAGGTGTGCGTTGTTATATGATGATCATTTGTTACGCAGCTGTAGATGTCTATTACATAAACACTTACTACTCCTGCCTCCTCTTTTCTTATTCTCCCAGCTGTCTTTACATCTTCACTCTTCAGGAATGTACATTTTTTTTGCCTTAATTTCTCTATGTCCGTGCTCCTTGGCCACCTTCCACCTGGCCAGATCCTCCTGAAATGCCTCTCGGGGGCGAGGGGGAGGGAGGACAGGCTCACAATGCACTACAGACTCACTCATGTTCTCTGTGCTGGTAGACGGAACCCACCATGGCTATTTGTGTTTGTTTAGGGGGCTGCCACAGTGTACCAGAGACTGGATGACTTAAAACAGCTCAAATTTATTCTTCCACAGTCCTGGAGGCCAAAAGTCAGCAACAAGCTGCCAGAGGGCTCCAGGGAAGAGCCATGCTGTGGTTTTCCTAGAATCCTTGGTGTTCTTGGCTTGTGGCAGCATCACTCCAACTTCTGTCTGTGTATATCTGTGGACTAATCGCTTCCTCTTAAAAGGACCTAAGGGTCACCCCAACCCAGTGACCTCTTCTCAGCTGATTATGTCTGCAATGATACTATTTCAGGTAATGCTACACTAATAGGTCCTAGGTGAGACAAGAGTGGCATGTGGCACTCGTCAGCTCAGGGAGCATTCCAGGCCTCCCTTATCTTTGGCTGTCCCTGTCTTCCCATGTACTGCAAGAAGGTCCCTGTAACTGGAGGCTTCTGTCCCACCTGCCAGTTCCTGAGTAACCACTCTGAGGCTTAATATTAATTACAAAGTGTTTGACCTACTAGCTCAGGCTTATTATTAACTAGCTCTTACAACTTAAATTAACCCATTTCTAATATTCTGTGTATCATCACGTGCCCCATGGCTTCCTGGTAATGCACTGGCATCTGACTCCTCCAGCGGCTGCTGGTGTCTCCCAGACTCCGCCTTCGTTTTCCCTGTATCTTTGCTTGGATTTCCTGGCTTTATTCTGCCTGGCTATTGGCCAAATCAACTTCTTCATTAACCAGTGATAATAAAATATATTCACAGCATACAGAGAGACATCCCACACCAGGCCCCTACTGGAAAAGACCTACTCCTTGCATGACCCCTGTGCTACATACATATTGTTGCCTTTCAAAGTGAACCTCCTTCTTCCCAAGTCCAGTCCCAGCACCAGGCTCTCCTCAGCATGTCCCTGCACTCTGGTGAGGTCTGCATGTCCCCTCCACATCCCCAGGCTCTGCACTCAAAGCACCAGCCATGGTTAGGATGTTTAGGTCCTTGTCCTCTCTGTCTGGAGGTGGCAGACCTTGGAGGATGTGAATGCAGCCTGAGGGGACCTGAAGACTGAGTCTGAGGAACCCAGAGGGCATGGGCTGGGTTGGGAGGGAAGGCACTGAGGGGAACAAAGCAGCAGGAGGGACTTCTCAGGTTCGAGGACAAGGTTCCACGCGTCTGCTATTCTGAGGGCTCAGGAAGTCCTCCTACCTCTCTAAGCCTCAGTTTTCTGGGAAATGATCAAACCCCTTGCAACTGTCTTGGTTTTCTGGTGGAGGGTCTCTGAAATGCTTAGGAGGCTCAGCCTACAGTGTGCTGCAGCTTGAAAACCCCCACACCAAGAGTCCTGAGTGCCCCTGAGACTGTTCCCCAAATGCCATGGAAGTCACATCCTCTTTTAGAATAGACTCCAAGAGGGGAGGGTCTAGCTGGAACCCAGAGGCATTCCTGCGGCACTCGCACTGTGCCCTGTGGTTCTAAAGTTTGCTCTGGCCTCTGGGATCAGTGGAGGACTCTGAACTACATTTAACTGTTTTTGTTTGTTTGTTTGTTTTCTTTTGTTTTTTTTAGCGCCGTGCAGGCAAGGAGCCAGTAGGAGCTCTGCTTGGTGCTGAGACTACATCAGGACCTAGGGCCTCACTAGGGTGATACTGGAAGGACTGAGGGAAACAGCTGCATGGTGGGGCCTGGAACATTCTTCCCTTTGCTGGAGCAGAGCTGGTTGGCCACAGTGCTGACCTGGAATGTCCTGTTATCAAGCTTGGCCTTCCTGTCTCCTCACCATCACTTTCTGGGGCTGAGCACTTCAGTCACCCACAGGACAGGGATTTGGCCCCCGCCGGTTAGGCAACCAAGCTCAAGACACATGCTACATGTGTTTTTTTTTTCTCTCATGATTGTCAAGGATATGTGATCGCCCTGGGTAGCACATGAGGTCTTGTTTGATGTCCAAAGCCCCTGCATGTGGTAGTAAAGATGCCATAGAGTACCTGTAGCTTCCATGACCACTCTGTCTTCCCCTGGTCGAATGCCCAGTCGTGACTTGGTACCCTTTCCATTACACTGTACCCCAGTGCTTCTTGCCAGTGGGCATCTGGGCTCCACTTTCCTTACAGTCATTTATCTTGCATCATGCCCCCCACTATACCCTGATCTATGCTCAGTCTGAGCTCTGTCTTCGTCCCCATGAGAGCCCTAGACAGTGTTCTGGTGTTCAGGGGTGACCCTAGTGGAAGTAATTTCCAACCTTGAGAAAGGGGGGCAGCCAGGAAGAAGAGGGGAGACCTGGAAGGCAGGGGACACCCTTGGATGGAGGGTCATGGGGTCTGCTGGGTCAGGGAGTGAGAGGAAGGGGAAAGTTGGGGAAGAGGACAGGAATCACAGATGGGGCTCGTGGCAGCTGGAGAGCAAATTGTTTCTGCTACCAGGCAGAACTGCCGTGGGTGGGCGCCACCCTTAGGCGTGTGCTGTGCTACTCTGGTCCCCACTGTGTTCTCACAGGTTTAATTAAGTCTCCCCAGGACTCGGGACTTTTCAAGCATTCTTCAAAATGACCTGGCAGGTATTCCTCAGAGGATGCCATCTTGATTAAAAAGAAAATTGAAAATTTTCACACCTTTTGCCTCATGATAATGAGGAATGGAAAACTTGAAGCTCTTTCTGTTCAAGCATCACCAAGCCACCATCACACAGTCCCTCATCAAGTCGGACCCACAGGAGGTTCTGAGACATGAGAGAAAAAATAGCAAGGAGGCTATTCGGAGCAGAAGAGTGACTATCAGTGGAAAGATTGGGACATTAAGGTCCTAATGTCTACACCCCTCCATGCAGGAATATTCTAGTATTACCTCACCACTCTTGGAGGAAACAGTTAACTGGGGGGTAAGCTACGCAAAAGCCAGGTTAGGACATGTTCCAAGAGTCTCCATCGCTCTCAGTGTGTGCTCAGGACATGACTTGCTTCTGTCAATTGATAAAGGATTAGATGTTAAAATCAAAGCAGAATCTGTCTCATTTAGGAATAGTATCGAAGCGGGTACTGCAGCACATTTTCATTGTGACTCAGTGGACGGAATGTGTTCAAAGGTGGACGAGTAGGAGTTCTGGTTGGTAAACAAGATATTCTGAAATAGTTTCACAAGGATCAATAACCAGAGTGCCACTAGTCTGCCACCAAGTAGAGATTTGCCAAGTGGACAGATGTCCTCACAGAATGGATTTTTACATAGGGCTGCAGTGGCTAGCTTAGTTATTTTTCTGTTGCTACAAAGAGACACCATAACCAAGGCAACTTACAGAAGAAAGAGTTTATTGGGACTTACAGTTCCAGAGGATGAGCCCATGACCACAGTGACAGGGAGCATGGCAGCAGGGGCCATGGTACTAGAGCTTACCTCTGATCCACCAGCAGGAGGTAGACAGAAAGCTAACTAGAAATGGCACGGGCTTTTGAAATCTCAAAGCTCACCCCCAGTGACATACCTCCTTCAACAATGCCACACCCCCTAATCCTTCCCAAACAGTTCCACTAACCTGGGACAAAATATTCAAATATATGAACCTATGGGGGCCATTCTCATTCAAACCACCACAGAGGCCTGGTGGATAAAATGCTTCTGGCAGAGTCTTTGCAGAAGTTGCTCCTGACCAATCCTGTGAACTACCTTTTCACAACCTATCAGCTTTCACTGGCCAAAATTAATTCTACAAAGTGCTAGGCTTCCCAGAACCATTTCTATTCATATCTATGGCATACTTTGATCATGCTGTTCCCTCTGTTGCTCTTCCACAGTCCACTGCAATCTCCTCCCACCCCTTGACATCTCCAATGGCCTTACTTTTACTTTAATGATAGAAAAACATGTGACATTTATTTCCCTAGTCTGTCTTATTTTGATCTGTCATGTGACAAACTCCAGTCTGTCAGATCCATTCTCCTGCAAATGAAATAACCTTATTTTTCTTCATGGTTGAAAAATACTGGTGTGTGTGTGTGTGTGTGTGTGTTAGTGCTGTAATAAACATGAGCTCTTGCTTTTTTGGTTTTTCAAGACAAGGTTTCTCTGTGTAGCTTTGGAACTGTCCTGGAACTCACTCTATAGACCAGGTTGGCCTCAAACTCACAGAGATCTGCCTGTCTTTGCCTTCCAAGTGCGGGGATTAAAGTCATGTGTCACCGCCACCCTGCTGAGCTCTTGCTTTTCTGTTTGTGTGGCAAAGTGGTTCCATTTTTATTTTTACATCTTTCACATTTTATCCCCAAAGCTATGACTAAGTGGTAACTTCTGAGCCTGGATTTTGGACTGTCTTGCCCTCTTCGGCCCTGGGATTTGTTCTGATGCAAATCTGCAACCATGTGGAGAAACACAGGCTTCCAGGATCTAAAGTGGTCCAGGCAACAGCCGTGCCAGTGACCCCAGGAGTGAGCTTGGAAATGCATCGCTTCCCATGAGTCTGCAGATGAGACTACAGTCCTGACCAGCAGCCTGACTGGAGAGCCTTGAGCCTAGATGCCAACCAGTCTAACTTCCACAAAGTCCTGGCCTAGACTGATCCAGAAACCTGTGCCCTATCAAGAAGCCCCTCAGGACTACCCAAGCCTGCAGTGACTGGGGAATACATGTGTTATGGTTAAAATTTAAAATGTCTCTCACAGGCCTGTATTTTCAGGGCTTGGTCCTCATTGGCTGACACTAGTTCAAAGGCCTTCAGAAGACGGGGTCTGATTGGCAGAGGTAGATCAGTAGGGGCGGGCCGTTGAGGTTTCATCTGCCCTGCTCCCTGCCTGCAGAGCAGTCTGTCCTTTCTGCTCTGACAAACTGAAAAGACCATGCTCCTGCGCTCTGCTGTGCTGATACAGGGATTCTGAGAATGACGGGACCTTTCACAGCCCAACCAAGCATGGCTCAAAGATAGAAGATGCTAAACAGTCACGTTCATCAAACATCAAGCTAGGGCAGTGGCTCAGAGGTCATTGTTTCATGCCAATGAAGATAAGGGCACTGAATTTCAGGGGAGCATGTGAAGGAAAAGTGAGATTTTTTTTTGAGAATCGTGGTTAAGGATGAAAACATCTCCATCAACTCTGCCATTTGAATACCCAGTTCCCAGGTGATGGGGCTGTTTGGGAAAGTCTAAGAGATGTGACCTCTCTACTTTACTGGGGGCGGAGGGGACTGTGATGTCCTAAAACCTTGTGCCTTACCCGGTTTGCTCTCTCTGCCTTCCTGCATGTGGTTCAAGTTGTCAGCTCTCAACTTGCTATTCTAGTTGTCTGATGCTTCCCCACAACAATGGACTTGAACCCTCCAGAGCCATAAGGCCAAATAAATCCTTCCTTCTCTAACTTCCCTTGGTCTTAGTGTTTTTCTTTTTCTTTTCTTTTTTCTTTTTTCTTTTTTTTTTTTTTTTTTACAGCATTAGAAAAGGAACCAATACAAGGATTATTCCAGAAGAGTGAGAAATTGAAAAATGAGAGAAACTCTGGTTTGGGAGAGGTTTCCAAGAAAGGAAAAGCCATCAGATCCCTTTGTCTAGGAGTTGTGGGATGAAACTGGACAGCAGCTAAGGTAATCTACACTGAGGTTGGTCCTCTGGAGACTGTAGAGGAGCTACTGACTTGGCCCACACACTCTGCACATCTCCCAGGCCTGACCAGAGTGATGAGCGGGTGCTGTTCTTGCTTTGTCCACACAGTGAAGGATGGCTGAAGCCCCTTTCTTCCCCAGCCCATGGCCTTGATTGTCTGCTAGCTGTGAATCCCAGCCAGTGTTGCCACCGCTGGCCTTGCAGGTGTCTGGATATATGCTAATTAGACTGTGTTCTCTTTGTTCTCACAGCAACTTGATCTATTTGTTGTTTTACCGCGGCCTGGAGTTAACCCTATCATCACCAGCAAGATGCAGCAGCAATCTTTCTCGTTTGCCTCTTCGCCTACAAGATGGCATGGGTCTCTTTCCTGAAATAAAGGGCGGTTTCTTCTTTCATACTTGTTTTACAGTTAGTTACTTTAGCTGCATCAGAAGCAAGGGTACACGGAAGGACAAGGATGCATTGTGTGTGTTCCTAAGGGTGGTGGCCGGGGTGGGGTTGGAGGTTTGGGCAATAGATTGTCTTCATTGCCCATAGGCCTGTCCCTCCCCTTATCTAATTGGCTTAGTTATCTAATATCCAGCTAAAAACCCCTTTTATTCATCTTCCTCCATGTTCCAAACGTTTACATTTTAACCCTTAATTTTCCTGTAACCCCAGCTTCTGTTCTCACTGCAACAAATGCAAGCAACTTAACTATTTCACCACAAGGCCTTTTCCTTTCTACCTACAGAGAGCTGAGCCCTGAACAGAGACCTCCTGAAACCATGAAAATAACTCAATCTTTCCTTCCTCCAATTGCTCCTGTGGGGTATTTTGTCACGGAAATTGGACAAAAACCAGTACAGAGAATTAATTCCAGCCAAGCGAGGCCGCTGCTGTAACTTAGGCTGGTAGTGTGATCCTCGGACTTTGGGAAGCAGTGTGTGGAAGAGTCTGGAGATGTGGGCTGGGGGAAGCCCTAGCATCCTGCAATCCAAGATTGCTGGATGATTCTGACAGGAATTTGGACGGCCAGAGTCTTGACAGGAAGGAAGACATTTAAGAGCGTGCTCACGAAGTTTTGGGTGAGAACAGCTACGAGGAGTTGGGTTCAAGTCTATGTGTGGTATTCTTGGCAAAGAATCCGACTTCATTTTGCCTTCATTGAGCATTTCAATGAAGCTGAATTCAAAAGCAATGGACTAGTTAATTTGGCAGAGAACATTTCAAGATGGCATAGCATCCAGGCTAAGACGTGGTTATTGGTGGCCACTTGAAACCAAGTTTACAGTGAAGAATAAGAGCCAGAAGCAGAGCAGAGGGGAGCAATGCATTGCTTGGCTAAGAAAGGAGTGTGAACATATTTAAAGTTGAGGACACAGTGGCTGTCAGAAGATTGGAACACTTAAAGAGATGCTAAGAGAGAGCTTTGTACCGGGATAATGGGAACGGCATCAAGAGGGCAAAATTTCATCTATGGACGCGCCAGAGGTATAAAACTAAGACTTTTCATTTGAAAAGTGAATACCACTGGGATTCACTGCCTACACAGGTGTTCCTCAGACTCAGCCATATAGACAGAGGCTGCTTCTGCAAAGGTGGCACATAGGAAGGAGCCTGGCTGTTTCTCAAACTGGTGACAGAACTCGGTAACGTCTGTGTAGTACTCACTTTGCAGACATGCAGACTACGACACGTACGGAGTCACGGAAGCTTGTACCAAGACTCCATGTCACTCTGGGGTTGACTATCAACCTCTAAACTAGTGGTTCTCAGCCTTCCAAATGCTGCCACCCCTTAATACAGTTCCTCGTGGTGTGGTGACCTCCCCAACCATAACATCAATTATTTGTCTTGCTACTTCACAGCTGCAGTTTTGCTACTGTTATGAGTGGTAATGCAAATACTAATATGCAGATGATCTTCGGATGTAGCATGAGGGCCTGGTTGGTTTCTGTCTTCCCACCAGCCCATTAGGCCCCCCAAAAAAAATCACACAGAGAGTCTCCATAAGTTACAAACTGATTGGCCCATTAGCTCAGGCTTCGTATTAGCTCTTATAACTTATATTAACCCATTATTCTTATCTATGTTAGCCACATGGCTCAGTACCTTTTTCAGCGGGGCAGGTCACATCCTGCTTCTTTGGTGGTCTGGAAGGAATACCTAGAGAGCTTCCTGCTTCCCAGAATTCTCCTATTCTCCTTGCCCCACCTCTACTTCCTGTCTGGTTGTCCCACCTGGCTAATGGCCAATCAGCATTTATTTAAATCATGATTGACAGAATACAATTCTCCCACACCATTCAGAGACCATCGCTCTAAACATTTCATATCAGACATTCTTTATGATACAGAGAAGAATGGCAGCTGTGTCTAAGAAAATCTGATAAACTTTGACCAGAAACATTGACTGAGCCCTTAAGTACTATTGCTGCAGTGGTCAGGGGTGCTGGCAGTGCATGGGGTGCCCCTAGGTTTCTCTCACCCACAGCAGAGACTTTAGGATGGTGGAATCCTTGGATAATCCAACCCCAACTAGGACTCTTACTCACTGAAGCACGCTCCCGCTCACTCACGTGACCCATCCTGCTGAGTGTGGCTTAGTGGGACCAAGATCTTGCAGGCTGGTGTTGGCTTCTGGGTCTCAGAGCAATGGAAGCAAAACGTAGCTACTGTAATGGGGTAGAAACTACCATTCATGCTGCCTGGATGCTGCAATGAATGTCACAGCCCAGAGTTTGGAAAAGCGTGGAACTCTTCTCAAGGGGTGATAGCCCAGCTAGCATAAGGCAAGGGAGAGGGGGAAAGCCATATATAGGACAAGGGTGTGTGCAACAGGCAGCAAAGTGGCTCCGAGCTAAGCCCAACAGTGGCCATGCCCATGGGACTGCCTATCGTCCCGTGATTTGCCTGTTCTCTGGGGACATGTCTGTGGTAAAACCTATTTCCTGCTTTCCTGACTTTGGGTTTTCGGCTGCCCTTTCCGCAGCCTTTGGTGCCACAGGACTTGCAGATCTCTTGCAGTTTGTTTACGATGCCCCTCTTAACCACGGGAGGAATCAATCTTCCTGAAAGCCCCACCTCTTTATTTGGGCCAAGGGAGAGGTTTGGAGGTGGCTCCTTCCTCCTTTCTCAGCTAACTCATTTCTCTCTGCTAACTCATTCACTGAAACTTAGGCAATCTGATTAAAATGAAGAAAGGGATGTGTTTCTCTCAACACCTTCTGCTGGAAAATCATGGTTAAAGTAATTCTGTGCGGTGTGGATTCAATTAGGATTGGATTCTGAGTGCTGGGGATGAGATTAGCAGTCAGCATTTGGTCTGGAAGATCTCAGATGTCCGTAGTGAAGATGGAAGGCTTCAGGTAAGTTCTTTCTGCTGTCTGGGCCTCTACGTGCCTTATCGCTTTGATTTGATGAACTCCAGAGGTTGCTTACTTCCACTCTGGTTTTCTGCATTATAAATGTCTCAAGATGGAGGAAGGAATGGTCGATATGAGCCGTTCCCTTGAGCAGAACAAGAAAGGCAAGTGGAGTGGAACACCGTCACTACTGCCAGGCTGTGACCCCTGCCTGACTTCTCCACTGGCAGGATGCTGCCGTCTGTGGCTAGAAGAATAGTGTACACCAGGCACCCTGAGAGCAGATGGTGTCCTGGCTTGGAAACAAGACCTTACTTAGGAAATACACTTAGCTGAGGATATCGAGGTGAAACCATCTTCAGTTTAGAGCAGGCCCTGAATCCAGCACGGGCATCCTTACAACAGGGGGAGGAAACCAAAGATTTTGAGTGAAGACTGTGTGAGGATGGAGGTAGGCTGGAGCAATGCAGCCACAAGCCAAGGAAGTCTGGAGGCTGGGAGAGGCAGCGCTGTTAGCCCCCTGGATTTCAGACTCACAGCCCCCAAACTGTGGAAGGACAGAACTGAGATCTGTTCCTGATTGAGTCCTGAGTGGGATCCCAGGATGCCAGGCAATGTATTAACAGAAGTCTGCCTGCCACTTTAGGACAGGCCAGCCCAGCCTGCCACATCCATAGTCACAGGGGCCCCAGTCATGGACCCTTTTCTGTAGCCTCGTGTCCACAGCCTCGCTGCAGCTGGTTCCACTTAGCTTCTTGGGACCTGGCCTGCTTTCTGCTGCTGGGGCCTTTTCTGTTCCATGTCTACCATGTCTAGGAGCCTGCCATGATTGGATGTTGTCGGGGCAAATGAAGAATAACCTCTTTCCAGCACAGACCTGAGAAGTCTGCTGAATGCAGCAGCTCACTCACTGCCCAGCAGCCCTGGGGACCCACTCGCTCATCCCCAGCCACCGAGGGGGTTTAGCCATGACTACGAGCCAGGATGGTTGAGCTCAGTTAGAGAAATTGCTTCAGTATCTGATAGTGCTTGGATGATTTAGTTGTCACACTGGAGGAGGCGATCTATGTGTGGAGACCAGGCTTGCCCAGAACAGTCCCGACCACAACCAGTACCTGTCTGCTGGGAGCTCTGTGAACCCTGGCGACTCTCAGGCACCTAGGGCTGCCGTGCCCATATACCTCTTACAAAGGGACCTGAACAGCCCCTTACTGGGTCCCAGGGGTCAGCTCACATTCAGTGGTGCTCAGGTCTTTGTCCCTAGTCATATGGGCCTCCTATGAGAGGACATGGTCTATCCAGGATGTCTTTGGTGTGAGTAGGGGTTGCTTCATCACATATCCCAGCCCTCCTGCCTGGAAGCCCCACTGATGCCCTTGCTGCTCTCATCCCACGCCTGGCTCACGGTTTCTGGGTGGTTTATTTGGAAGGGCGCATGCATTACTGGTGATGTGGTTGTAGCTTAGATCTAAGGCCATTTTGCATACCTCCATCCTCCACCACTGCCTATTTTGATGCCTGATGCCTCATGGGACAGTTGAGTTGAAGCTGGTGCAGATCTTGAACAGCCAGCCGTATTGAGAGCTGATGCCTGCCTGGACTGCCCAGTCCTTGTCCCACATAGACCCTATGCAGTCCCGGGGTGATCAGCCTCTCCTCAGCTTCAGCATCTAGGAATTTCAGGCCAATCAGGTCTTCCAGGGACCCTCTCAGGGTAGCCTTGTGGGCCCTGTCTAGTCCCAGGTGTATAGACAGGTTCCATGGCCCCATACCTCCTACTGTGAGCAGGAGCACAGATGGATACTCAAGTCTTCGTCTCCAGCCATCAAGGCCTTCTGCAGGGCTCCGCTCTCACATAGTGGAGGCCCATCCCCAGCCCTGCTTCCCCTTCTACAACCAGCAGACACACAGGAGACCAGGGCCATTGGGACCAGTTCTATCCAGGTGACTCTTGGTCCTAACAACCACTTCCTGAGCCTCCCCAGCTTTCTTGGGTAGTTTTGCAGGGGAGTAACTGGAGAGCCCATCCCTCACCATCAGGGCACCATGGGCACAGGAGCTTCTCCCAGAACAGAAATAGTCCTACATCTTGAGAAGTCATTTCTACCGCTGTCTATTTGATGTCTGCCTGGAGCCGTGTGCACCATGCTAATATGATTTGTTCTGTGACTTTAGTTCGCATTGCTTTCCCAAGCAATGTGCTGCCGTAAATTCCCAGCATGCATTCGATATGGTTTTGCTGCTGATGGTTCCTAATAATATGTGTGGTGGTCATTTTCATTGTCAACTTAGCTTGATTTGAAATCACCTAGGAGACACACACCTCTGTGTCTGTCTGGGAAGAAGTTCCCTTCCTTTAATAAGTGGTCTCCTATCCCATGTTTTACTCAATAGCCCTGAGAAAAGTAACCAGTCATGTGATGCACAATCCCGACTATCGAGACTGATGCCCTCAAGTCCCACTTCTCTTGAGAAGTGGGGTCCACAGAACCTGTGGAGGTGGTTTGGAATGAATTCAACAATCTTGGAGGCACTGCCCAACAAGTAGAGCACTCCCTGTTCCTTGAACGTGGCTGGACCCAGAGTTCAGCTTCTCACAGAGCATGCAACAGCAGAAGTGACGGCTGAGGGACCAAGACTCCCAGGAAGAATGCCAAAGAACTCAGCATTGGTCTTGGGTTTTTCTCACCTCTCCTGTGGGTCAGTTCTTGTTCTAAACATCAGAAGCCACCTCACACCCTATGGAGAGACCCATGTGATAAAGAGTGGAAAGAGACCCAACACTACAACATGTAAGGACCCGTGGCTGGTTGACAGCCATGCTCAGCCATCCCCACAGCTAACTTGCATCTCTGTGCACACTCACTGAGCCCCACTGTATGCTGAGCTAGCTCTAAATGCTGGAAGCCTCAAATGGCAGAGAAAGATTCCCCAGGCCCTCAGGATCCTGCGCTGGCAGCAGAGGAGGGCAGGCCACCCGACACCTTGGTAACCGGTGAGGACTGCAGATGTGCGGGAACATCCAGGCGTCGTGCAAGCCTAGAGCGCAGTGCAGAATGTTCCCCTCCGTGGTTCGCATGTGTGGCCTCTGCAAAGCTTGAGGACAGCTGTCGGTCCTACGGACCAATGTCAGACACAGATACTTAAGGATGCGTGGGCCAGCAGGAAAAAAAAAAATTAAAGGGAAGTGTGGAGGGAGGAGGCATCAGCCAGGGACCTCATCAGGGAAGCTTATTAACCACACAGTGCACAGCTGTTAATTACATAAAAATTAAATTGGCGATAACTCAGGCAGAAAGCTCCAACTTGACACCTCTCTCATCCCTTGCTACAGAGACACATAATCTTAATTAGCAGCAGAGTCTAGTTCTTTGCCCTCCTGTCCCCCAGCCCATTCCTTTGGCTCCTGGGTCAGCTCTCACAGCCCTGATTCGGCCCTGGCCATACCAGACGGTGGAAGGAGGGAGCCTGGGCAGAGAAGGAAATGGGGTGTACACCTGTTCTTCAGGGTGGACATGGAGGTACTCCACGCTGTGGCCTGACCACTGGAGAGCCTGTTGCTCCTGCGATGGTCTCTGTGCCGTGTGCCAGGAGAAGCCCCCCCCCCCCCGCTGCTTGCCACTGCTTGCCAGTGGTTGAGCCTATGGTACACACTCAATGCAGAGCCCACCGGGGACTTTGAAAATTCACTTCTTTGGGTTTCAGAGCTGCAGTCAGTGGGGCTCAGCAGGTAAAGCCCTGCTCCTCCCACCCACACAGGCACAGCTAATTCATTGTTCTGTTCTGCCCCCTCCCTACTGCTTCTTGGAGCAAAGACTGCAAGGAATGACCAGAGCCCCGTCCCCTCTGAGGATGCTCCCCTACTCCCTCTGAGGAGGCTCCTTCCCTCTCCTGTGCCTCCATGTGTGACTTTAGAGGCCTAAGCCCCAATGCCCTGTGAAGATCTCCTCTTCTGACTGTACAAAATAATTTGATTATGGATGATGGAACTTCTGGAACCAAGGCAATATTCTGAAGTCACCTCTCCTTTATACTTAGAACTGGGAAGCTAACTGAAGGTGTGGTCAGGCCCTATCCTAACCAAGACTCGGTATGCTTTCTGACTGGGCTCTGGGGTGATGCCTGTGGATCCCGACTTACAGCAAGTTCACTGGAAACCCCCATCCTCCATGCCTCTGGGCTTCCCTCCACTTCCTTAAGTTCTCTGTGACTCTGGGCTTGGACTAATGCCTATTCCCACTTCCTTCAACATGCTCACCTGTGCTGAGCCTTCTCCAGCACACCAGGAAGTAACAGGTTTTCATGTACATCTCCATAAACATCTAGAAGCTATTCATAGAAAACCCCACAAAATTTCCATAAAGTGGAAGGCATTTCTCAATCCTTAATAGGGCAAGGAGATTTAAGAGCAATTCAGAACTCCGCATACAAACATTTTTCAATTAATTATCATTTAGGTGTGTATCCTGTGTACAAAAAAATATATTCATTGCACATCAAGGAAATATTTACAAACGTAGACTATGTGCTGAACAAGTGGGGTCTTAACATTTCCTTGAGGCCCAGTATATGGACATCTATTGCTTTATCTATAAATTATTAATCACAATAAGACACAGATATGAAGCATAGCATGCGCACTGTAGCTGTGACAACAGCATTTGTAGGCGTGAGTTTTGCCTCTTCCCATCTGTGCACTGCCTACCTGCTGAATGCACATGCCTTCCTCAAATATAGACACACTTCTTTTTGCAGCTGAGGTAACTTTAGCTTTCTGCTTAAATCTATCAAGCAATTTCTAAGAAAGGAAAACCACAAGCTTTTGATGACCATATCTTAAACGAAGTCTTAGGATCTGAGGTTTACTAGTATGCTTGAAAAGCTAAGTCCTGCATTTACTGACACGGAGAATGCAAGGATGGTTTGATGTTAAGAAACCTGTGAAAGTCCTACATTGAAGGATAAAAGGAGGAAACGGCACATCCATTGCAGCCCTTTTTACAGCTAGTTGAAAGCTGTCCGTGAACCAAACACACATCAAAATGGATGGAGTGGATGAATTAGTGATAGGCAGCCCCCAGGATGGCCTGTTATGCAGCCATCTGAAAGAGTTAGATAGATCTGTATGTCCTGCATGGGAAGAATTTCAACATTAATTATTAAATGAAAATAGAAAGCAGAGAGGCAGGAGCATATTAATATCTAAATGCATGAGACATAAATATGAATAAAGTATTTTATGTATTTATATAAATATGATGCATAATTTATGTATAAATTATGTATGTATGATTCACAAACAATTGATACATAACACAAGATGTAATTTACATCTATCTTTTATAAGGATGCATGTGTGTTTGTCCCTTGTGTACCTCAGGCCTCAACAGCCTGGATATCAAAGGAAGCTGCACACGATGTTATTCCAATCATACTCCGGCCCAGCCCCCATGTAGGATCTGCCTTCCCTCTTGAGAGATCTCAGCCTCCCTCGGATTATACTCCCAGGAGTCAAGTCGAGAATGGTCTCTGTGCCATCTTCAAGGCTTCATTACTGAAGAATATCCATCCAAAACCAGAACGATACCTCTTCTTACTGCTTCATCTGAACAGGTGGGCGATAGCAATCTCTGAGGCCAATGGAGGCCTGCTAGGCTTCAGACCCCAGGTCCTAGCCCTTCTGAGCCCAGAGGAAGGAGCGGCTGGTGTGGGGGTCCACTGGTCCCTGGAACCCTCAGATAGGCATCCTAAGTCTGGTGCCATGAGAGCAATGATGCCCCTGCCTTTCTGGTCCTACTCACACAGTGCTTGCCCACTTAGAGCAGAAAGGCCCCATTTCCTTCTTCAAAGACCTTTTCACGTCTGTCCTCCAAATAGACCCCACAATGCACAACCAGCCCCTAGGAATATCACCCTGCCTAAGGAAGCTTCTTCTGAGTCCCCACCCCCAGACCTGAGCTCTCTAGGTCATCACCAGCTGGGAGGAGCTTGCCTGGGGGGAGTGGGCAGGGCACAGAATTTCTGTGGAGCTTCTGTGTGAGAGAAATCCAGATTACAGTCCATGCATGGGTCCAGGTAGGCCGATGGGGTCTAAAGTCTATGGTGTGATACTTAGAGAAAGCAGAGAACTCCTATATAGGATTGCCCAATGGGAATCAAAAATCTCACTCCTATAAGGGAAATAGGCACAGTTTGGATCTGTAATCAATTTCCAAGCCTCTTCGTGGTTCTAAAGCAGTTACTTCCCAGAGTGCCGCCTTGAGCCCCAGATGAGTTCTTGTCCCTAGATCCCAGCTGGGTGAATGCTCCACGGGTGTCTTCTGCCTCCAAGTTAGCCCACTCCCAGCATAGGGACTCCAGCTGTGAGTCCCCTTCAGCCCCAGCATCATCATCTAAAAATAGCACCTGCCTTGGCATTTCCATTCAGAATCCACCAGAAGCTGCAGGCCCCCTCAGCCCAAAGCCCCCAGAGCAGAAGACGGACCCTGGTCTTCACTGACCTAATCTGAATGTCAAGGTGAGATGGAAGGTGGAGAGGGCAGTGGGAGGGGCCAGCTCCGGGCAGGCAGGGCAACGGGTGGGGAAGACACCTGCAGCTGCCGCCCATAAGCACCACTTAAGCCGGAGCTCATTAGCATGCACCCACGGAAACTCAGATCCATCATCTTGCCACTGTCCTCCCCAAGGCGGAGCCATCGCGCGCTGAATGTGACCGCTTTTCATCTGAATTTACTCCCTGGCAATACAAGATTACAGGAGGCTTCCCCCGAATAACAACAGAGACTGACAAACAACCATTTCCGCCCCTACCACATGGGCAGCTGCCACACTCTACGGGGTCTCCTGGGCCGAGGCCAGCTCCCTCAACCATCTCCTCTGGACGTGATCTTTTTTTATATATACTTAATTATTAACAGTTCTTTATTTCTTTTTTTTCCATACATTGTTTTGTTTTATTTTTTCCATTCAAGAACATAATTAAAGGAATAAATTTTTTTTTCCTTTCTTCCCCTTCTCCCGGTCCCCTCCCACTACCCCCCACCCCTCCTCCCTCCCCCTTCTTCCTTGAAAGAGGGCATGGTGCCCTGCCCTGTTGGAAGTCCAAGGCCCACCCCCATCCCTCCCGGCCTAGGAAGGAGTGCATTCAAAAAGACTCGGTTCTCAAAAAGATAATACATGCAGAA
>PVIU01007295.1:0-93217 GCA_004026605.1 Ondatra zibethicus | reverse complement strand
TGATTGATAAGGAAGTTGAACATGACCTTAAGTATCTTTTGGCCATTCGAACATCCTCTGTTGAGAATTCTCTATTCAGATCCTTACCCCATTTTTTAATTGGGGTATTTAGAATTTTAATGTCTAGTTTCTTGAGTTCTTTGTATATTTTGGAGATCAGACCTTTGTCTGATGTGGGGTCAGTGAAGATCTTCTCCCACTGATAACTCTTTCAGAAGACCTGGGTTCAATTCCAAGCACCCACATCTGACACCCTCACACAGACATACATGCAGAAAATACACCAGTACATTTGAAATAAAAATAAATAAATTAAAGCATTTAAAAGTGTCTTCCTAAGCCAGGCAGTGGTGGTGGTGCATACCTTTAATCCCAGTACTTGTGGAGGCAGAGGCAGGTGGATCTCTGTCAGTTCAAGGCCAGCCAGGACGGACTCCAAAGCTACAGAGAAATTCTGTCTTGAAAAACAAAACAAAACAAAAAAATTGTCTTCCTAATGAAAATATAGAATTTAATAATTCCCACAGAAGATTCATGGATGTGTGTGTGTGTGTGTGTGTATGTGTGTGTATGTGTGTGTGTGTGTGTGTGTGTGTGTGTGTGTTTCTGGGATTCCAGTTTGAGAAAGAACATTCTTTTCTTAAATAATATTTGTTTCAAAATGAGAGCAAAAGCAGCAAAGGGAGAAGTTAGACCATATCAAGACATTAGTGAATAAATAGCACTGCAAGATTGACCTGATTTGTCAGTTACAATTTTCTGAGTGCAATTGTTAGCATCATTTTGTCAGAAACTCTTTAATACTGTGAGCCACAGACTTATTGTGAGCACATTGTCTTTACCAGTTTATTAATTCATAGTTATACATTCATAAAGCACAATGATCACTGTTCTTGAGTACAGGACTAACTCCATGTTTATATGGGCAGGTGAGGTGACTCAGTTAGTGAAGGTGTTCACTATGCAAGTCTGGCCACCTGAGTTCAGTCCTTGGAACCCACGGTGGAGAAAGAAATGACTTCTGCTGGTTGTTCTCTGACTGTCACACCCCCAGTTCCCCCCCTCACCCCAGTAACAACACGTTTAAAAGCTGACAGTGTAAGAGACAAATCTAGTAATTTTGGATTATTCAATTTAGGAAAACTCTCTTGCATTGCTATGAAGTTATTCCTGAGAATGCTGTGTGCAAGCTTTATTTTGATTTGGAATTTAACAAACTGGCCAACCCAGGAGCTGATGGGAAAAGGATGGTTGCATTGCTCATAGAGGTAAGTTCTTCTCCCACTTCCATAGTCCCTGGCTCCTCTGGATGTCACACGTACTCTGTACTTCTCCTTTTTCTTGCTATTTCTTTTAACATCATTATTTCTGTGAGTAAACAATGAAACCAAATGAAAATTCAATTAATGCCCTGTATTTTTTCTAAATTCCTATATCTAGTTTAAAAAGCTGAAATAAATGACAATGTGAAAATTGTTTAACTTCACTGGAAGTATAAAAACTTATCTGTAGCAAAAGCCAGATAAAGCAAATCTCACTTAAAATTGGACACTGAGATGAAATTAGGAGAAATTTTGGCTAAAAGTGTTATCAGAAGTTTTGAATTGGTGAGAATTTTGGAAATTGTATCTGCACCTTTATGAATAAAAAAGAATTAATACTCAAAGAGACCAGAACATATTTGGATGCTACAGATAGAAACTGGCAAAACCTAGAATACAAATAGTTACATCTGTTTTCATCCAAGTAGTGTAGTGCTAATATTTAATTTTTTTTATTTAGCTGTGTCAGTAAAAAGAAATTATATGGACTTATATATTGATGTCTATTTTTAAAAACTTAAGGTTATTTTGCCTAAATTGTATGAAAATTGCATTGACCTCTTAGCTTCAGAGTAGGTGTTAAAATTTTTTTATTTTGAACGTTAACCATATGAAAATTTTATGAAAAATAATTTTATAGCTTGAAAATGTATCTAAATTCAAATGTTCTTGCTAAAGGAGGTCTGCTTTCATTAGGTCTTTGCATATTTGACTTTAAGTTTACATAAAAGATATTTGTAGATACTTTCTCCCGACTCTGAAGCAAAATAAACATGTAAAATTCTCCAAAACAAACAAATCGTTTTAGTCTTAAAATAGCCACTGAAGACTCAAAAGTAAACCTAAATATGTTGTTTTATTGTAGCTGGTAAATTGTATGGGCTGGTGGTGGTGGTGGTTGGTTGCATGTGTGCGTGTATGTGTGTGTGTGTGTATGTGTTTGTGTGCGCGCGCGTGTACTGTCCTGAAACGTGAGGCTATCTTCCAGACTTTGACTCTGGAGTGATGACTGCAAGTTTAGTTTTTGACTTTATGTTTGTCATAATTCATCAGTATTGACTTTTTTCTGGTTATGTGATGTATTTCAACAATCTAATACAGGATTTCTTACATAGATGAGTTACAAAGAACTAAGATTCAGAGGTTTTCATTGCTACTATTAAACAAAGTGCTACAATGTATTAGAAAGTAGAAATATCCCTAATGTAATAAACAGAGGATAAAACTCTTGAGTAACAGATTTAACTAAACACATGAAAAAGTCACTAAGGGTTTAATTTTTTCCTCTTAATTCTTTACATCTTATCTATATAGCCATTGAAGAACTAATCCATGTCAGGAAAATGTGGAGGACATTGTAGAAACCTAACTTCACAATTGCATAACAATTTTATTTAACATGTTTACTATTTGATAGAATAGTTCATATTAGCATTGTTTTAATATAACTATAAATAATTATATTGAAATTAATTTCATTTTAGCTTCTTTGCACATAGCAACTTTATAATCTAGTAAATATGTTTTGAGCCTCATGAAGCTTAAATTAGGTTAGCTATTTGTTCTTTTGTTTTTACATTTAAGTGTTATTGTTTTTTGTGTTTTGGCATGCATGTGTCACAGTTCACGTTGGGGGTGTGAAAAGACAATTTGTGGGAGTTGCTTCTTACTTTCTACCATGTCGGTCCTGGGAATTGAACATGTAGCACCAGGTGCCTTTACTCACAGCCATTTTGCTGCATAAAACAAGGTCACATATAGTCTAAAGGGCCTCCAGCTCACTATGTAGCCAGAGAAAACCCTGAACCTCTTATCCTCCTGCTTCTGTCTCCCAATTAAGTGCTGGGATTATAGGTGTGCACTACCACACCCATAAAATTCAATTAGTTCTTGTCTTTAAATTAACAGACAGTTAATAAATAACTTTAATAACAACTGGTTATGACACCTTTGGGCTCAGTGACTTAACTGATAAGGTTCAATAAAGCCACTCCTGCCAATTAGGATGACTTCTGGTGCTAATGCATTTTGTCAGTAATGTAATTGCTTAAGTAATCAGGTGTCTTTAACCTCCAAGTTTTATAGTGTAGTTTCATGAATAACTATAATTCTGTTTACAGTTCAACTTGGGAAATGGGATTTAGGAAAGGTTGACACCAAAACTAAAGAGCTACTGAATTTGCTCTCTATAACTTCAGAGCACACAAGTTTATTCAGAAACCAGATGCTTTTCAGCAGCTACTGAGTGTCAGGCTCTGATGTGGACTATAGCAATGAAATGGTGAGCCAGAGAGACATGGTTACTGCTTAATCTAATAAAGAATAATAAGTTAGGATCAAGTTAGCTGTTACAGAAAAGATCCAACTTGTAAATAGCTTAAACAAGCGGTGGTGGCAAATACCTTTAATCTCAACACTGAGGAGGCAGAGGCAGACGGATCTCTGAGTTTGAGGCCAGCCTGGTCTACAAAGGGGATTCTAGGACAGCCAGGGCTACACAGAGAAACCCTCTCTTGAAAAATAAACAAAAAAGCATCTTTTAAAAAGATAGAAACTTATCTATTGCTCATGTAATATCCAGTGTAATTTTGTTGTATTAAAAACTAAGCTTGTTGCTCTACGCCCCCCCCTCCCAAATTGTTGCCTTACTCACATTGTCCAAGTTGGCTCACACAGCTTTGTCTAGATTCTGGTCAGTTTAGAATGGGGCAGGCCAGAGTGTGCTCCCTGTCTGTTCCCAGAGGGGACAGCATCACAGTGATGTCAGCTGCTGTGCAAGTGCAGCTCTGCAAGTTCTTCAGAGATATCTAGGAAAAAATGACGAAGAGACTGAGGGAGAGTGCCGAGAAAGTGAGAATTTCCTCAAGAGAAGTAAGCTCAGATGCTGGAAACAATATGAAGTGATTATGAACTAATAATATGAATCTGGTATAATTTCTTGAATAACTATTAGACGTTTAAGTGGTTGACAAACTTCTGCAAACATTTCTGCTAACTTGATGGTAGGTAGTCTTCATTTTGCAGATGAGAAGAGTGACGGTGATCAGGGAGAAGGGACTTGTCTCGGTGTTCCCTCCACAGGCAGTCACCTGTGTGGGGTACTAGCTAACTCCTTAATCTCATTCTTCATTGTTCCTTACCATAACTCCAAAAGTCAGGTGATATTTATTATTTATATCACAGCCGAGGAATGTCGGGATTAGAATTGATCATAGCACTAAGAACAGTAAGTGAAAAGGCCAAAACTCAAATAGCGCTTTTTAAATCCAAATGTTGGTTCCTAAGCCATGTGATTGCAGGCTGTATTCTTCGAGGTAGAAGTAGATGGGAAATTTTCTAATAAGTTATAAAAGCACTAGAAAAAAATAAAATAAAAGCACTAGAACCAGAGACTCTAACTTTTAGCTTCTATTTTGGTGAGTTCAGCTTGATGTGAGCCAGAGTCATTTGGGAAGAGGGAACCTCAATGGAAAAGATGCCCTCTCTAAATTTTCCTGCGGGCCATTTTTTTGTATTAATGATTGATGTGGATGGGCCCAGCTCACTGAGGTGCATTGCCGCCCGTGGGAAGGTATAAGAAAGTAGACTGAGCAAGCCACAGGAATAAGCTAGTAGTGGCCTCTCTCCATGACCTCTGCATCAGTTCCTGCCCTGACTTTTCTGGATGATGTATTACAAGCTGTAAGATGACTTAAACCCTTTCTTCCCTACGTTGGTTTTGGTCATGATATTCTTTTATATCAATAGAAATCCTAACTAAGACAGCTAATATTTTAGGAGGTACATAAAAATCATGGTTTTATAGGAGATTAGTATATAAATTGCTTGACCTTTAAGAATCTTCTTCAGTCCTGAGAGCATATGAATTTTTTTTAAAATGTGTTTGGGTGCTTTTGCCTTCATGTATATCTGTGTACCATATGTGATCCTGGTACTTAATAGAGACTAGAAGAGGGAATCGGAGTACCTGAGGCTAGGGTTACATATGGTTGTGAGCTACCATGTATGTACTGTGAATCAAACCTGGGTTCTCTGAAAGAGTAGCTATTGCTTTTAACTACTGAGATATCTCTCCAGCCCTAAGAGAAAAATTTTAAAATTATTTTTAGAATTTTATATCTATGCATGTTTTGCCTGCATGAATATTTGTCCATCAAATGCAGCCAGTGCCCAGAAGACAGAAGAGGATATTGGAGCTCCTAGAATGGAGGAACACATGGTCGTGAGCTGCCATGTGAGTGCTGGAATTGAAGCCAGGACCTCTGGGAGAGCAGGCAATGCTCATAACCCCTGAGCCATCTCTCCAGCCTTACCTTTAAAATTTTGACATAAACATATAATAATTTAAAGTGATGTATTTCAACTTATAAGAAAATTGGTAGGGTTGTTATAAAAGTTATGATGATAAGTCATCTAATTTGTAACAAGGTATTTGAATTGTTAGAGAAATCTAAAATCAAAACCATACATTATTTACATGTGCTTGTATTTTTAGCATGTTTGTAAAGCACTTGAGGAGTTATACAATGTTCACTGCTCGGCTGAAGATGTTTTCAACTTGGATTCCAGTACTGAAGAAAAATTTAGCCGACATCTAATATTTCAGCTCCATGATGCGGCATTTAAAGATAACATTCATGTTGGTGAGTACCTTTCAAAAGATCCTAGTTATATTAAAAACTTGTGTTTCCTTCTCCTCTTGAAACTTTCTAGGTTTTCTTAACCTTTTTGGTTGCTTACCTATTCTAAAAAGATGAAGTGAGTTTTGCTAGGCCTCCTCAGCCTCCTTATTCAGCAGGGAAAGGAGAGTGCGCTATCTGCCTGTTCTGCAGCCCCACTCAGATCCGAAGCCCACTACGCAGGACAATCAGACGCGGTAGAGAGTCAAGTCAAAGCAGGAACTCAGTTTATTACTGTGAGCGTCAGCTTATATAGGTTAAGTGACATAGTATGATGTAGGGGTACCTCCAGCCAATGAGAGACAGCTAAGCCCTCCCCCTGGCTGGAGGGGCGTCTACCTAGATTTTGCTGTCTCATCCTCACTCAGTTCCCTCAAACTTGAACCTGGCTTTTCTCTGTCCTATAGGCCTCGAGGTACAGGCCCTGAGATGATTTCGGCCCAAGTTTTCATGACCTCAGCTCTTGACCTGTTGTTCTGTTCAGGTAGTTTAACCTACTCAGGAAATCAGCGGCATTAGTGCCTCTTACCATACGTGCTAACTATGCATGTCCTGATACTGGTTTCTTTCCAATAGGACTCCTTTTCAGTTTTCTGAGAAGCCAGGAGAGGCCTTATCTGTGATGTCTGATATCTGTACTTCTGACCTTTACTTCAGCCTTAAATTCGCCTTAGTTTGGGGGCTTGGACCCTGGGTCATATCAAGAAGGGCTTATTGTCCCTGGAAGAATTTATTGTCCCTGGGCACACACCTGAAAGTGTAAGCAGAGTATTTGCCCCAGGACAAATGAAGGCCAGGGTGTAAAGTGAAGTCAGTCAGAGAACATGCGGATAGGCCAGGTGGGAACACCTGAATCTAAGGTTTAACGAGAGCCAGAAGCCCTGTGTTCATCAGAGCATAGTAGGCTTAGGCTTAAAGAGTGTTGGCTAACATCCTTGTAACAGGCAACCCATTTCAGAGCTACCAGTGTCTGGTAACTTCGCAGCCACCTAGAAAAGAGGGATGACATAGTCACTGAAGGCCTGGCCTAGAGCTCTGAAGCCCCAGTTAGAGAAGTGCTGGGTCATAGCGAGCTGGAGTGCTCGCTCCTTACCTTGCCATGTTAGTTGGCTCAGCCTCGGACTCTTTCTCTCATCCCTCGGGTGTCAGGAACTGCAGGCTCGATGATGCATGAACCTTTATTCACTCTGTCATCACCTTTCCTGCTCACCCACTCTCACGGCTTCCATTATCGTCTGCATAGACCACTAGGATCTTTATATTTAGCCTAGATTGTTCTAGACACAGATTCCTGCAGCATCATCCCGCCAATATTCCACTCAGACATTTTGACTCAACTTGTCCTTCCCAAGCTCCCTCTCTTTCCCTAAGCACTTACTCCTTCTCCTGTGATGTCTGTCAGTGAGTGGCGTCAGTCACCACCATCCAGTGCTGGTGCAGGCTTCAACCTCGGTAGATCTCCACCAGATTATTTGGCCAGCTAGCTAGAGTGAGGTGATTATAGCACATGGACCTCAAACTCTTCAGGGCTCGTTCTTTGCCCCACTCGCACAGTGAGGTTCACTGTGCTCTAAGCTCATCTCTCCACTCCAGTAACTTAGTTCCCACCACAGCATGCTTCTCTAGTCCTTGGGCCTTTCTGCTCTTTGTTGCTGCTGTCTGAAGTCCGGTTTGGACGATCTGTCAAGACTTTGAACTTCTCAGGCCATCTGAGAACTGTGTGTCACTCCAGATCTAGGATTTAAAAGGCCAGTGCTCTTCTGGGTTGCAGCGTCCAGTCTTATATAAAAGCACTTACCACTTCCTCAGGTGATTTCCTGTTTTCTTATCTCTATTCTGTGTAGTGTACACAAGCACGCATGTGGGTGTGGGTGTAAACATGTCCACGTGTGTGGGCACATGGAGGCCAGGGGTGACATGAGGATATCTTCCTCGGTTACTTTCCCACATTATTGTTCTAAGATAGGATCCCTTCTTAACCTGAAGATTGTCATTTCAGCTAGGCTGGCTGGCCAGCGAGCCCCCAGGATCTGCCTGTTTCTGCTCCCCAGCACCATAGTTACTGATGGTATAGCCATGCTTGGCCTTTTTCATATTTTCCATAGTTTCTGGGAATCTGAACTCAGGGTCTCAGGCTGACACTGCAAATACTTTACACATGGCACTATCTGCGAGTTCTACTTAATGTTTCTTAATGATAGGGACTGTTGTTTATTTCCTATTTTCAGTGGCTAGCATGTATTAATATTGTTATCAATAATATTTAGAATATTAACAGCAGTAATAAATGGAAGTGGTCATTTAATAACTGTTTGCTGAGTGAGTGCACAGATGATAAGCAGAGTCTGAAGACAGTCCTGAGGAGCTCTTTCTTTGCCTCCTGCTTTCTCCTCTCAGTTTGCTCTGTGACTGCTGACATAAGGCTGCATGTTGAGAGTCTAGCAGAAGGATAGGGAGCTGCTAGTGACCAGCAGCCTCTGCTGCAGATAGCTTCTGAAAGCAGATCACATTGTATCTGAGTTTGGAGTAGAATTTCATCATACAGACAAGAGTAAGAAAGCCTTTAGTATTGCGCAGTAGTGGTGCATGCCTTTAATCCTTGCACTTGGTATGCAGAGACAGGCAGATCTCTGTGAGCAGAGATTCAGGACAGACTCCAAAGCTACAAAGAAACTCTGTCTCAGAAAACCAAACCAAACCGAAAAAAGCCTTTACTATCATAGAGCATAGCCACAGTGAGACTTGACAAATAGGCTACCATCCTGCCATCCGAGGCTGCCTCTACAGCCAGAATGTGACTCAGGGAATACAGACTAAACCACCTTTCCCCTTTATTTCCCCGTTCTTGGTGTTCCTCTTTATGACACTTCAAGTTCTTGTTACTAGCCTTGCAGAAAGAGGAACTGGGTCAAATGGAAGAGATTAGAGAACTTTATTTCTACTGCGCACATCGGCCACAGATCAGAGAAGAAAGGACACAGTGGGGCATGGGCAGGGAGCCAGAATGCTAATAGGCTGGCTGGCTGCCATCATGCTCCTGCCGTGTTAGCTTTCTGCCAAGGGTCAAAGGCCTGGCTGCCTCAGTACTGCCCGTGGAACCATTTTGCAGTCCAGTTGTCACTGTTCTTATTATCTGGGCCAGGTAGATGGAATTTGAAGTTTCCAGGAGAGTCAGCTCTATCGATTTATGTTTATACTGTTTCATAGTCCTTTGATACACTGTATCTTGTTAATGTCACCTGCTCTTTTTCACTCCAGAAATAACCACATCTTTGTGTTACTGAAAGAATCAAATACTTTTGCTTTCATTTTAATGTTCTAATACTTCTATAATAATAATAAATAATAATATTGGTTTTCTCTAGACATGATTTCTCTGTACCTTTGGAGACTGTCCTGGAAATAGCTCTTGTAAACCAGGCTGGCCTCGAACTCACAGAGATCCACCTGCCTCTGCCTCCCAAGTGCTGGGATTAAAGGTATGCACTACCACCGCCCAGCTTTCTATAATTATTTTATTATGTTTAGTGTGTGTTTACACGTGTGTGCCCTTGAATGCGTTTACATGTATGTGTGCATTGGGGTTTTTTTTTTTTTGTGTGTGTGTGTGAGTGTGTTTGAATCTGTGAATCTATGCCACATGAGTGCAGGTGCCTTTGAGGCTGGAAGAAGGTGTCAGATCCCCAGAAGCTGGAGTTGCAACAGTTGTGAGCTGCCTGACATGGGTGCTGAGAACTGAATTCTGGCCCTCTGGAAGAGCAGGAAGCACTCTCAACTGCTGAGCCACCTCCCCAGCCTCTGTTTTGTCTGTTTTGAGACTAAGTCATGCTAGTAGCCCTAGCTGGCCTCACACTGGCTCCCGACTGTTTCCTTTGAGCTGTGGTAGTATGCCACTGCCCCCATATCCAGGTCTAGTTTCTTTAAGATGCTAAACATGTGTCAGTCATGGTGACACAGGCCTGCAGTCCTAGAATAAAGGAGACTGAGAAAGGATGATCCAAAGTTCAAGGGTGTCCGGGGTTGCTTAGCAAGACCCTGCCTCAAAAAAGCAAACCAAAAAGAAATTATATTTGTTTCTTTACATAGGAAAGTCTTGTTTAGAGAAAGAAGACTTTGAGTGTAAAGCATGTGTGTGTTATGAAGTAATATTGAAGCTTTTTATTATTTAAAGTGATAAGGCCCAATATACAGTTCTAGAGAAGTTTCCTTACATTATTTCTTGTGTGCAATATTATATACAAAGCAGTATAATAGCTGGATTAATGCTTGACTTTGTGGTATAAATAGTACATGTGAATTTAAAGAAGTTCAGTTGTCTCACCAATTCTCTACAGTGTAGGTAGATCAGAGTCTTAGGGCAGATGTTGAAATACGAAATATATGAATTAATTCCAGATAGTAGCTCTAAGCCCATAGTTCATCTTGGTACCAGTTTGAGGGAGATGTATGGTCGGAAACAGCCTTGGGACTCTCAAAGTGAGGGTTCGTGGGGCATAGTGTGGCAGCTGAAGGAGAGAGGATGAACTCGCCAGACTTTGCCAGTTACAGTTTATAGGAATAAATAACTGGGGAAAAACTTTACTGCATAAAATTGCTGTCTGTAGATATGCATCTGAACATTAAGTTATAGTCTACAGAAAATAACATTAGGTTGTAATCTTAAATCCTTTTCTTCTTAGGTAATTTTGTGAGAAAAATTCTGCAACCTGCTCTTCACTTAATTACCCAGGAAGATAAAGATAAAATTCCAGAGGAAATGGGCCACGAAGCTTCCTGTTTTTCTGATGTACCATTAGAACAAGAGATTTCAGAAGCCTGGGAGAAGCCGGAGTTGCCTAAGCAGTACAGCCCTGACCTTTCCTTTTTAGTTGTGAAGAATAGCATAGGAGGAAAGTGTCTTTTTGTGGATTTAGGTAAGTGACATTGGCACCGTTGACTGTGCTGCATCCTTTGTAAAAGGCAAGTCCATGCCTGCTTGGGCTCTGCTTAGGTTCTGTAATTCACTTGGAATGGATTTTCACTTATTGAGTGAAAAGGTCAAGATTCATCTTTTACTTTGCTACATCCAGTTATCCCAGCACCATTTGCTGGAAATGGCTCTCACTCCCCACTGCTCAACAGGGCCGCTTGCCATCAACCCGGAGTCTGCATGTATTTCAGACTCTGCTCTATTCTCTTGCTTATTCTGGCTATCATTTCTTGCCATGTTGTATAATTTTCTGGATAGAAATCTTACGCACCTTTCATCAGATTTGTTGTAGATACTCTTTTGTTTTCTTGGTGCCTCCCTTTCTGTGGGGTTTTCTGCTACAGTTCTTTGGCAGCTCTCAGTCGCAAATCTTCTTTCTGGCACTTTGTCCCACTCTTCTGTTTGCTCTCCTCTGAAGAGATGCTCCAGAATCACTGTTAGCCATCTGCATGGAGCCTCCTGTCATCTTAACTTCAGCTCATCTTAATTTGTTTATTGCCTTAATTGTGTATATGGGAAAATACCGTTTTTTCTGGCAATTTTGCAGAAAAGTATTTGCTGGCCATAAAACTAATCATGAAAGCATGCATTCATTTTTTAAAATTAATTTTTGATGTAGGAGTTTATACAAGAAACAGAAACTTTCGACTGTATCAATCATCAAAGATAGGAAAATGTGTGGCTTTGGAGGTTGCTGAAGATAACAGATTTATCCCAGAACAGTCAAAAGATATTTCTGAGGAAAACCAGTATTTCCTGTCTTCCCTGGTGAGCAATGTCAGGTCTGTAGAGCAGAGTTAATCATCATGTATTTATAGCATTGTATAGTGCTAAAATGTGAATTGTACAAATTGATTCTACCTTAAGAAAAAGAAAGTTTGTTTTTAAAGGTCTCTTTTCTCTGTTTCTGAAAAATAATAGTAAGAAATGTTTCTAACAACTCAGTTTCCTCTTTATATCTTTTTATCATTATATTTAATGTATTCTAAAATTCTAATTATTCTAAAGTTATCACTTATCAAGTAGAAAATATGACATTTGCATTGTGTTTGAAAGTATAATTACTACTGTCTCAATTTCTTTCCACACATACATATGTACATTTAGAACTTACATAGCTCCCTGATAAAAATCAGTTTCTGGCCTTAGTACTTGCCTGGAGTACTCAAGGCCCTGTATTTGATCCACTTCACCAAGCCCTAGAAAATGTGTTTTAATTGGGATCAATGTTCATATAGTTATGTCACGTGACTTTTTTTTCTATTCAACAACATATCACAAATATTTGCCAAGTTAATAGTTTACCAACAATTATAAATAAAACTTTTAATGCTATAAGCTTTTGTACTATAATGGCATGCTTTATTGTCAGGTCTGTTATTGCACATTAGGTTTCTATGTTTTGGTCACTCATTCGACTTTGTCAGCTCAGAGTGTGGTTAGTTCCTAGACCCATCTGTAATTCTAGCACTTGGGGGTGGACATGCAAGAACAAGGAGTTCAAGATCAACATTGGTTACATAGTAAGTTCACGACCAGCTGCACTGTATGGCATCATGTATTACCCCTTCATCTACTGGTCCCCCAAACCAACAAACACAAGCAAAACCCTAAAACAAACAAAAGTAGTTAACAACTGGACTAAATCATGTTAACTTATATGTTGTTTTGCCCTTTACCCTCCTCAAAAAAAAAATTTTTTTTTTTTTATTTTGAGGCTTGTTTTTTTTTTAAGACAGAGACTCACTGTGTAACCTGGTAGGCTTGGAATTCACTATATAAACCAAGATGGCCTCAGATTCACAGAAATCCACCTGCCTTTTATCTCCCCAAAACTTTTTAAGGAAAAAAAATCTATATAAACTAATTTTAAGAAGGACTATTAAGCTGAATGTGGTAGCACATGCCTATAATTCCAGTACTCAAAAACAGAGGCAAGCGCATCTCTGAGTTCAAGGCCAGCCTGGTCTACAAAGCAAACTCCAGAACAGCCAGGGCTACACAGAGAAAACCTGTCTCAAAAAACAAACAAAAAGGAATAAATATTAAAGGCTATTATTAAAGTGTTTTTCTAGGAAAAGTTATGTGTAGTGGGAAGATACACCCCCTCCCCCGACCATATATCTCTATTGTGTTTGTGTTCCTCTGATATTTCTCAAAAGTAAGATCAAAGACTTGAAACCCTGACTGCCCTGGAACTCACTCTGTAGACCGGGATGGCCTTGAACTTAGAGATCTGCCTGCCTCTGCTTCCCAAGTGCTGAAATCAAAAGTGTATGCCACCAAGATCAAAGACTTTTAAAATGGGAATAATGACCTTCCGGGGTTGTTGAATTAAGCTTAGAACACACACATAACATGTCTGCACACACATAGCATGTCCCCGGGAGCGGCCAGAGTATTGGAGGGGCAGCGTTTGTAGGGTTAGTGTGAATTTTGGTCGTGTCCCCTGTGCTTTCATTACTCTTTCCTTCTTCTCAGCCATATTCATAGCTCTAAAACCTAACAGAAATTTCAAAGGTCTGTGTGTTTGGGACTAGAATTGTACTTTCAATCAGTTCAGTAACCCTGTAATACTTGGATGACCCTGTGAAGAAATTATTCTAAACAACCCCTAAATGGCTATTTGAAGAAAACTGGGTTTTTGTTTTTTTGTTTCTTTTTTCTATTGTATTTTATGTTCATTGGTGTTTTGCCTGTATGTGTGTCTGCGTGAGGGTATCAGAAGCCCTGAAACTGGAGTTACAGACAGGCTTGAGATGTCACATGGGTGTTGGGAATTGAACCCTGGTCCTCTGGATGAGGAACTAGTGCTTTTAACCGCTGAGTCATCTCTCCAACCTCCAGGAAATTGTTTTTGTAATTGGCATAATCTCATCATTATAAGGACTGGCACCTTGGGCCACAGCAGTGAAGCCATGTGGCACTGTTTCCTCTCTCTAGCCCTGCTCCTTTAATTCTGACATGATGTTACTTTGTTTCTTTTATATGATTCCTTTAGATTCTCAGACTCTTTACGAATTCTCACATGTGACACATCTCAGACTAAAAGAAAGCCGGCTGAGTATTTTAACAGCACTGGTGCTTCAGGTAACTTTAAACAAACAATTTCACATTAAAATTTAGGGATCTTACTTTAAAAATCTCAAATTTTAAGTACCCATATCTGCTGATCACTTTAAAGCTAATTCTTCTAGATTTCTGACCAGGTTGGACATACTATAAAAATTTTATAGGTATTTATTAATTAATATACCTGATTTTCATTCTTTAGTATTTAAAGAATATATAAATAATACATTTTATATAAAACAAGTACATCAAAATATGACTATATAATCTTTCACCCATTTTTAAAAAGTATTTTTTGTAATGGATATTTGCCTGCATATTTGTCTGTACGCCATGTGCATGTCTGGTGCCTACGGAGGCCACAAGTAACCACTAAGCCATCTCTCCAGCGCTGCTTTCATCCTTTGTCCATACTCAGAGACAGGTGGCTTGATGAGACGGCTCAGTGGGTAAAGCATTTGCCACCAAGCCTGACAACCCAAATTCAATCCAGGGGCCATATGGTGAAAGTCAAGAACTGACTCCCACAACATATGCTCCGACCTCCACACTTAATCTGTGGCATGCTTGCACAGGCGTATATGCATCTGTGCATGCATGTGAGCACGTGCACACACACACACACACACACACCTAAATTAATGTAATGCCTTTTAAAAATCATAGGCAACTACTATAGTAGTTTCTTGTTTAACCTTGCACGCCTGCAAAAGTGTTTCACATATAACTATTATATTTTGCCCATTCCTGAAGACCCCATAGGGTCTTTTGAAGTTTCTCATGTAAAATTTCTGATAAATATTTTTATTCCTATATGTTGGTATATCATTATAATAGTGAAAACCTCCAGGCAGTCTAATATACAACAGACTGGATGACACACTCCAGAACTACAAAGTTTAGGTGGGTGAGGCCTCTATAGTGTGGAAGACACCCACTGGTGAGTTTAGATGGGTGAGGCCTCTATACTGTGGAAGACACCCACTGGTAAGTTAGATGGGTAAGGCCTATATAATGTGGAAGACACCCACTGGTAAGTATAAGAGAAAAAGTAGGCTCTACAATTACGAGATTGGAGATACAGCTTAGTGATAGAGCACTTGCCCTGGGTTCAATAGATTCCCTGTTGCTTCAACAACAGCAATAAGACGCACACACACAAATTATATGATTATAAGCTTATTAAAATCATAGGCGGCATTTTCCTGGGCTTACTTCTTTTGATTGTTTAAGGTATATTTCTAGGCATTGCCTGGGATTTTTTTTCATTTCTACACTCAAATATTTTCCAAAATGTCTCCAGTTACATATTTAACTATTTTAAGTAAAATTCCAACTTCATTCTAAGAAAACTAGATTTTCCTGTCATTAAACCAAAGTGAATTTGTGAATGGATCATTCTAAGTTGTGACAGTAGATTCTCAGGTACAAAATAAAGTTGTTAGTGCTCTCCAGGGAGAGGCCCAGGAAACACAAATTGAGTTTGTGATTCCCAGTTCCCTGAGGTGATGGAAATTCTTGGGATATCTCAGGAAAGTGTTGGAAAGGACTTAAATTTTGGGGCCTGTCTTTTGGGACTCCAGGGCGGATACAAGGAAGCATGGAGGGAGAATAAATTCCACTAGTTTCTTACTAAATCTTCTCTAGGAGGAGGCAGTCTGGAGGAAGGTTTGCACCTCTATAGTTGGTAGAGCACAACAGTTGCTTGTGCTGGCCAGGTTAATAGTGTTGAGCCATTTTGTAGTTTGGATGCTCATGTTTCCTCCTTGCTCAGATAAGATGGCAGGGAGTTCTGTCTTTGCCATGAATCCTTGCATCCTCAGAGTGGCCTCAGTGTCTGTCTGCTGGAGTCCTGTGGTACCATTTCTGTTTAATAGCAAGACATCAAGACTGAAGTAGGAGCCAGGGCAACGCCCAGGCTTGGCCAGTAGACCTGTGCCACTTCTGGGCTGAGGGTATACCTTCTCCTTGTCTGAGTGAAGAAAACAGGCCTTTTATAAAAACTAGCCAGCATCTGACCCAATTGAAGTTTCAGTCGTAACTGCCTCCTTGTAGCATAGCAAGAGCCCAGGAACTGACAGTAAGGCAAGTTGCAAAAGAGTGCGGGGGGGGGGGGATCCTTAATTATTTGATCAATATTTGTTCAGCATTTAACTGTTTTCATTGGTAAATACTTGTCTCCATTGCAGCCGAATCCATTGAAGGCTTTCAATGCTCACCGTATCCTGAAGTTGACCAATTTGTTATTTCTTTGGTGAATAAACATACCATTAAAGGAGGTAAAGTGTGCTTACATTTTATTAGCTCTTACATGACAGAGTGATGGAGTGATGCTTCCTTGAGCAGCATCCTTTGTATTTCAGGAATTCGGCGTTGGAACTACTTTTTTCCAGAAGAATTACTGGTTTATGATATTTGTAAATATCGATGGTGTGAAAACATTGGAAGACCCCACAAAAGTAATAATATTATGTAAGTAATATTGTTTATTAATGACTTGTATGCCTTTAACATATATTTAAAATACTTATAATTTTTAAAATAATGTTGATGATATAAACAATTTTTATAACATATAAATTTATATCCTATATTTGGTTAATATTGTATAATTAAATTAATTTATTTGCTGTTAGATTAATTCTAGTACATACCAGCTCTATTTTGCTTTGTTTGATAACAGCCCTACAGTATCAGCTTAAACAGATGATAGAATTGAATGGGGCAGGAGACAGTGGCAGACAGTACTGTGGAATAATTTGAGGAGTATTGGTATTAGTTCCTCTTTGAAAGTTTTGTAGAATTCTGAGCTGAAACCATCTGGTCCTGGGCTTTTTTTGGTTGGGAGACTTTTGATGACTGTTTCTAGTTCTTCAGCAGTTATAGGTCTGTTTAATTTGCTTATCTGGTATTGATTTAATTTTGGTAAGTGATATTTATCCAGAAAGTTGTCCATTTCCTTTAAGTTTTCCAATTTTGTGGAGTACAGGTTTTCAAAATATGACCTGGTGAGCCTCTGTATTTCCTCCGTGTCTGTTGTTATGTCCCCCTTTTCATTTATGATTTTGTTAATTTGGATATTCTCTCTCTGCCTTTTGATTAGTTTGGATAAAGGTTTGTCTATTTTGTTGAGTTTCTCGAACTCTTTGTCTCATTGATTCTTTGTATTATTTTCTTTGTTTCTATTTTGTTGATTTCAACTCTCAATTTGATTATTTCCTGCGGTCTAGTTCTCTTAGGTGAGTTTGCTTCCTTTTGTTCTAAATTTTTCAAATGTTCTGTTAATTCACTAGTGTGGGATTTTTTCCAGCTTCTTTATGTATGCATTTAGTGCTATGAACTTGCCTCTTAACACTGCTTTCATGTGTCCCATAAATTTGGGTATGTTGTTTGGTCATTTTCATTGAATTTTAGGAAGTCTTTAACTTCCCCCTTTATGTCTTCCTTGACCCATTGATGATTCAGGTGAGCATTGTTTAATTTCCATGTGTTCGTGGGTTTTCTGGAATTGGTATTTCTGTTGACTTCATTTTAAAGCATGGTGATCTGATAAGGTACATTGGGTTATTCCAATTTTTTTGTATTTATTGATGTTTGTTTTGTTACTGAGTATGTGGTCAATTTTTGAGAAGGCTCCATGTGGTGCTGAGAAGAAGGTATATTCTTTTCTGTTTGGATGGAATATTCTATAGATGTCTGTTAAGTCCATTTGAGTCATAACATCTGTTAGTTCTCTTATTTCTCTGTTCATTTTTTTAAGTTTTACTTTTTACTAGTTCTTTACTTATTCTTGTATTTTATTGTTCATTTTCCAAGGTGTCATTGGCCATTCTTCTTTTGTAATACACGGTGTAAAAACTATATAGCCAGCACTCACTGCTCTCCTGTGGGGAGATGTAACACTATGCAAAAAAATATTTCAGGGATTATTTTTATTAGTTAAGACTGTTGAGATTTCCTCCTGATTTTGAAGTTTGCTTAGTTTGGCATATTTCACTGGTGCGTGTGGAGGCCAGAAAGCATGGGCTTCCCTGGAACTGGAGTTGCAGACAGTTGTGAGCTGTCGTGTGGTGTTGGCAACAAGAGCTACAAGTACTCCTAACTGCTGAGCCATCCCTCCAGCCCAAACTAATGCATTGCTTTATCTTTTAAAGATTTGTTTATCTTTGTTTATGTGTCCTGTGTGAGTTCATGTGCACCATGTGCATTGAGTGCCCTCAGAGACCAGCTAGAGGGCACAGGATCCTCTGGAACTGAGTTACAGGCAGCTATGAGCCAACTGATATGGGTCCTCTGCATGAGCAGTAAGCCCCTTTAATACCGACTCATGTCTCCAGCACTTACACTAATACTTTTAAATTTGAGGATGCTTGGAGTATAGCTAGCACAGTCAGTCTTTATTAATGGTTTGCACTTGATTACAAAGAACTACTTCATATGTGCCTATTAGATCAAGTTTCTTTTTTTATTTTTTATTTTTATTTATTTATTATGTATACAGTGTTCTGTCTGCATGTATGCCTGCAGGCCAGAAGAGGGCACCAGATCTCATTATAGATGGTTGCGAGCCACTGTGTGGTTGCTGGGAATTGAACTCAGGACCTCTGGAAGAGCAGTCAGTGCTCTTAACCTCTGAGCCATCTCTCCAGCCCTAGATCAAGTTTCTTAGCTGCATCAATACTGTTCTATTCATATTGTCTGCATCTTTACTGATTATTTTTGGTAGTTACTTATCTGTAGATTGCTAAGTTTATCAAATCCTTATAAAAGAATTTCTTTAAAATTCTTTGAGACGGTCATACCATGTATGTTTTTTCTTTTTACAAATAAATGTATTTTTCTTTTTATTTAAAATAGATGTTTTCTCACATAATATATTCTGATTATGGTTTTCCATCCCTCTACTCTTCCTAGTTTCTCCCCATATCCCATCCCTTCTAGATTGACCCCTTTCTGTCTTTCATTAAAAAAAAAGGCTTCTAAGCAATAATAAAATAAAATATAATAAGATAAAAACACATTGGAATATGACAAAACAAACTAACAGAATGAAGAGAGACCAAAAAAAGGCAGGAGAAACAGATATAGATGCAGAGACCTATTTGTTTGCACACTCAGGAATCCCATAAGAAGATATATATGTATATGTATATATATGTATGTTTGTATATATACACACGTGTGTGTACAATGTGTATATATACCTATGTATGTGTATATGTATATATACATGTGTGTATATAATATATACATATGTGTGTATAATATGTATGCATATACATATAATATATGGAGAAATATGTATGTAAGGTGTCTTAGTTAGGGTTCCATTGCTGTGACGAGACATCATGACCATGGCAACTCTTGTAAAGAAAACATTTAATTGGGGTGTATCACTTACAGTTTCAGAGGTTCAGTCCATTATCATGACAGGGAGCACAGTGGTGTGCAGGCAGACTTGGTGTTGGAGCTAAGAGTGTTACATTTTGCAGGCAACAGGAAGTCAACTGAAAGTCACATTGAGGGAAGCTTGAGCAAAAGAGACCTCAAAGCTTGCACCCACAGTGACACACTTCTTCCTACAAGTCCACACCTCCTAATAGTGCCACTCCCTTTGAGGTCCATTTTCTTTCAAACCACCACATAGGATAAAAAAGACAGAGAAATATATAAATAAAACATAATAATTTAAAAAAAAGAGTAAAAGCCCTGACATGGCATTATAAGACAAGGAACCTCTAAAGAAGCAAATTTCTTTTCTGCTGGCCTCTACTGCTTGCTGGGCATACAGCCTACCCTTAAGAGTACTTCATTTCCTCTTTGAAATTCTCCTGGAGGAAACTAAATTTTCATTTGTAAGTGGTTATCAATTGGTGATAGCCTCTGAGTTAGGGTTGGGGCATGTGTCCACTTCTTTCCGCTCTAGGACTCCATCTGGTGCAGAACCATTCAGGCCCTGTGCAGGCTGCCTCAGTCTGTGAATTCATATCTGCATCCATCCTTCTACAATGTATGTTAATACCAATTCCTCCCCAAATCCTTCCAGATCGACCCCCACCTTCCTACCTTCCCATATATTTCTGAGTTTAGGGTCATCTGCTGGAGTGTAGTTGACCTACCAAGAGCTGCACCTTAAAGCTGACTCTTCCCTCCCCCAGAGGCTGTCATCTGTCCACACCCTCATCTAGGTGTGGGGACTGGTGAACCTCTTCCCACTCCATGATTGAATATTGACTGGCTTGATCTTGTGTGAATTTTGTGCAGGCAACCATGACTTGTGTGAGTTCAAGTGTAATGCCCTTCATGTCCAGAAGACAGTGTTCTGAGCAGTCTTCCCTGACCCCAGCTCTTAACAGTGTTCCCGCCCCTCGTGGGTAGGAAATGAGACATAGACATCCTGTTTGTGGCTGAACACGCCACACTCACTGTCTGTTGTACTTATCTCTGTAAATAGATTCGTCATCCTTACAGTGCTGTCTCTTGCTTTGTTTTTATTTTGTTTTGAGTCAGGGTTTCTCTGTGAAACAGCCCTGACTGTCTTGGAACTTGCTTTGTAGACCAGGTTGGCCTTGAACTCACAGAGATCCGCCCCCCACACCTGTTCCTCCGAGTGCTGGGATTAAAGATGTGCACCACCACACCTGGCATACTGTCCACTCCTGCTTGTGTGTTTTTAAGATATGTTATTTTGGTGGATATAGAGAAAAGTTTGTCACTTTTTTTTTCCTGCCCAGAAGTCCATTTGTATAGTATCTGTCCCTCAACCTGGAGCTTACCATTTTGGCTAGGCTGGCTGGCTGGCAAGCTCCTGGGAGCTTCCTGCATTCTCTTTCCTAGGTTCCCTATCTCCACACTGGGGTTACAGATGTGCCCCCAGTTTCTATGTGGGTTCTTGAGATTTGGACTCATGTCTTCACCCTTAGACAACAAGCGCTTTTCCCACTGAGCTGGCTTCTTAGCCTCCTGATTTGTTTTCTTGTGGGTTCTGTGGATTCTGAGGTTCAGAGCCTTGTGAATAAGCGCTTCCCCATGGATCTGTCTTCTCAGCCCCGTGTTTTCTTAGCAACCCATTTTCTTTTGATTACACATGCTTATTTTCATCCTTTAGCTTTTTAATTTTTCTCCATCTTTTAAGTTGTAGGCACATTTCTGGCAAATGGCATATATTTGAACTTTATCTTCTATCCAGTATGGGTATTAATGCTTTCTTTTCTTTATACATAAAGGATTCTGGTTGATCTGAAAAATGAAGTTTGGTATCAAAAATGTCATGATCCTGTATGTAAAGCACAAAACTTCAAATCTAACTGTGAGTTATTAATTTTTATATTTACCACAAAGTGAAAATTAGACATCCACCTAAAATTATTCTTTCTGATTCAGGTTTTCCGTTACCCACTGAAGTAAGTCTGCGGTTTCTTCTGAAAGAGGTGAGTGTAGCTCCTGGCCTCTTGGTACATAGCATGAGTGAACTAGGAACAGCATCCTGTCCAGGTAGCTTTTAAACACAGTGAGGCACTTGTGTTCACTTTGGAGTATGATAATCATCTTCCCACCTTAGGGCCTCTCGTGACAGGGACGGCTAGAAAATAAAGTGTATAATCAGTCTAGCTCCAGGCAAATAAGGAGTGGCTTACATTTTGCTTTATAGAATAAACCAAGGTGTTTGCGTCTTAGTGTCTGTTTGACTGACACTATTTGTAGGTTGGGGTTTCTGTCTTAGAACTATGTCAAAGGGAATACACAATTTTGCTTTTGGATGTGACTAGCTTGCCAAACCAACATTTAATCCAAATGATTCACATTTAGTGTTAAAATAGGAAATGCATAGAAAGCTAAGGTGGGCTGGGCGGGATGGTTCATGATGAAGAGCATCACTGCTCTTGTAGAGTCACCGGATTCAGATCCCAGCACCTCATGGAGACTCACAACCATCAGAAACTCCATGGGATCCAGTGCCCCTCTCTGACCCCCACAAGCTCCTGCATGCATGTGACATACATACACATTTCTTTAAAAAAACAAAAAAAGCAAAAAGGTAAAAAGCTTCATATTAGGGGCTGGAGAGATGGCTCAGTGGTTAAGAGCACTGCCTGCTCTTCGAAAGGTCCTGAGTTCAATTCCCAGCAACCACATGGTGGCTCACAACCATCTGTAATGAGATCTGGTGCCCTCTTCTGGTGTGTAGGCATACATGCAGACAGAATACTGAGAATACTGTATACATAATAAATAAATAAAAAAAAACCTTCATATTAATTTGGCCAAACTGATTCAAAGGTTTTAGCATAAATCTTCCATTGTTTATACTTGTGTGTGCTCACTTTGTTTCCAAGTTGTAACACATAGAGGTAGGTTTCTTCCCTCGAGTATCAGGAACATTTTCATTACAAGCTATTACCAAATTGCTCCATGAACCCTAGGATCTGAGACTGTACAGCTGACCTGCTACTAAGTTTGCCAGCACTGCGGATAGCCACCTTCTCATCACCAGCCTGTAGGCGAGTGGCAAGTCACTTTCCATTTGGGTTTATTAATGAAGTTGTGAGGTTATTGTTTGTGTTTCTCTTATGAATTTCTTTTGCTATGACATCTTATTTAATATTTTTGGTCATGTATTATTTAGAATTAATTTTTAAAATTTTTATTTTCACCTTAAAAGGCTCAGCACCTTCTTTCAGATTGCCCTGTTGACTGAGGTTTCTGTCCCATCAGGCCCCACAGCCATTCAGTCCCAAATCAACACACTACATTAATTATAAACTAATTGGCCTAGTATCTCAGGCTCTTCTTATTAACTAATTACATTTAAAATTAGCCCATTATTCTTGTCTGTGTTAGCCACGTGGCTTGGTACCTTTTTCAGCAAGGCAGTCACATCTTGCTTGCTCTACGTCTGGGTAACGACTGAAGACTGAAACTTTCCTCTTCCCATAATTCTCATTGCCCCACCTCTACTTCCTGCCTGGCTACTGGCCAATCAGCATTTATTTAAAATACAAGTAATGGTACAGACCACTGTCCCACAGCATTGCCCTGGTTAGAATAAATGACCTGCTACAAACTAAACAAGTGCTTAAATTTGCTCTAGAAAACTGGCATCCTTTGAAACCTGTATTTAACATCTCTTATGAGAACATTAAAGTTTTTTTATTTTATGCATATGGTGTTTGGATTGCATGTATGTCTATGTACCACATATTTACCATGTGTGCCTGGTACCCAAGGAAGCAGAAGGAAGCATTGGGTTCCATGAAAAGCCACCGTGTGTGCTAGGTACTGAACCTGGATTCCTGGGAAGAGCAGCCGCTTAACCACTGAGCTGTCTCCAGACCCAGCATCAAGTTTAAAGTGAAAGTCTCATGAACTGGACAAAGAGCTGATAGGCAGAGCCACTGGCAGACTGGTAGGTTTGAAAGTGCTGGAAATGACTAGGAACGAATTAAAAATCTTAAATTATCTCTTAAAAGGGCAATGTATCATTCTTGCTTGTTTTTGAGTGGTTTCTTTCTTTCTTTCTTTCTTTTTTTTGCAATGCTGAGAATTGGACCTGGAGCCTCGCCCATGGGAAGCAAGTGCTCTCCCCTGAGCTAATTTCCAACCTTTAATTTATTTTGGTGACTGGTTTCGGTGGAATTTTTTCTTTTCTAATAATACCCCAAAAAAGCCAAATGAAAGTATTCTTGGTATACACCATTACCATTATTTGAACATCTTTTTATTATCTGAAAACACTGTAGAAAGTCTTTCCAGTGAGCAGTTAACATCGCCACTTCTCCCACATCTTTTTTAAATATATGCATCTGTGTGTGCATGAACACACACACAATCAGGCCAGAGGGACAAATTTGGTTGTCTTTCCTCAGGAGCCCTTTTTTTTGAGACAGCCTCTCACTCAGGAGGCTTGGCTAGGTGGCCACCAAGATGCAGGGATCCAGCACTGAGATTACATGCCTGGCTTTTTCACATAGATTCTAGGAGAGATTTTTGTTAACTTCAAAATATATTTTTGTCAGGCTGTGATAGCACACTGAAGGCACCTGAGAGGCAGAGGTAGGCAGATCAGCCAGGGCTACGCAGAGAAACCCTGTCTAAAAAGGAAAAAAAAAATCTATTTTCCAGCTTGTCTCCAGCTAGCCTTTCTTCCTGTCAGTTTACATCTGTCTTTGCTGCCCTTCTGGGGATACTGAGATGTACCTGCCATGGACTATAGGCAATTTCAGCCTAGGGTTTCGAGCTTGTCTGCACTACCAAAGCAACCTTCCCCATGGTGACTGCCAGTGCTCTTAATCACTGAGCCATCTCTCCAGCCCCATGGTGACTGTTCTTGACACAGGAACCTAGCATGCTATTTGACTTTGAAAATCTAGTTATCACTTTATACCGTAACTCAACATATTTGGATGTGCAGTGATGTCACACAGCCTGACTAATCTTTATTCCTCTCTCCTACTTCTCTTTCCCACCAAAATAAAGGAGGAGTTCGCTTCTGATGAAGCAGACGAATTCAGCAACTCACTGACCAAGAATTCTCAAATCCCATCATCCAGTATCCTGTTACCAGGCGAGTCTTCTGATGCTGACTGGGATGACAAAGACGATGCCTGCTTCCTAGAAGCCACAGAAGATGCTGAATTCGCTGATGCTGCAGACAGGAGTCTTCTTGGTGACAAGAGTGCAATGGACGATATTCCTGACGAACTCATTTTGGAAGCATTACAGAGTAGCTAACCGTGGGCAGGATTTTCATAATGGGGCTACAATTTGCCTGAAGCCTAAGATTTGATGACATAAATGTTAAATTAGGGCTGGGGCTAGAGGCCAAGAGTAGACTACTTACCTAGCATGTGCAAGGCCCTGCATCTAATCCCCAATACCATAAAAAAAATCAAATTACATTAACTTATTATTAAACCTGTTTATAGCAACCACTTTATCACTTAGCTTTCTAATAATTTGCTTTTTACCTGAGCCAGTTTTATTGAAGATTAACTTTGGCATACTTCAGTAGATGCTCCTAATTAACCAAAATTATTCCATGCTTGCAATGACATCATTAAAAAGTTTATTGTACGTAAAAACTCTATGCCTAGTGATGACTAACATGTCAAGACTGAAATTTATTAATAATAATCAGAACTATATGGCTTCTGAAACTGCTACAGTTGAACTGGCATAATTTAGTCTGAATGACAAAATGATAATAAATTCGGATGAGTAAGCCACATTTATCTTCAGAAGGGAAGTTTGAAGAGCGTCAAGAGTGCAGCTTCGGGACAGACGGCAGTAGGGCTGACTCAGCTGTGGTCCTCTCACTCCTGCTCAAGGAGCTTCCCCAGCTGGTCGTTGATGGTTTTCAGGTGTTTTTTGGCTCCCAGAATCGTTCTTGCTTTAAACAACAGAGCTGGAAGGCTGGATGAGTCATACTGTTGATGAAAAAGCTATTTAGACTCACAAAGAGCAATACTTGTTTAACTAGGACCATTAGGAAACCATCCCAGAATATAATGTACAGAACCAACCAACAAAGCCAGAGCAGATCTCTGTACCCCAGGCAACACCGGTTGACTCAAAGAACTGTGGCATCTTCATGACTAAAAATGGCAAGTCATGCCTCAAACTTGAACTAGGCAAGTGTGTTAGTGGTATGTGGGGTCTACTTGATCTCATTTATTTTGAAACAGAAATGTCTACAGTGAGTTTCCATTTACTGCAGAACTAATGGAAAGAGAACAACTGGCCTGTTAAAGTCTACAGCAAAATAATCTCAAAGGTCTCATTTAGGAAAGTTACTTAGAGGATCAATTAAGCCTTAAAGGTTGCCAATCCAAATGTAAGGACAAAGTTATAATACTACTCGAAATCCAACTCATGACCTGGAAATAATTCACAAAGCCACACTTCTACAAACTATCTGAGGGAAACTAAATTCCTGTTAAATAATTTACCATACTTTTGGCAGCTTGCTGACAAATGTGTTTCCGAGGTATTTTTTCTCAGTGATGAAAACTGAGCAGAAAAGCTCCCAGTGGTGAGCCCTCGTAACAATGGGACTTGTTTTCTGTCACACACACCATGTTGTTGGAGAATTCGACTGAACAGATGTAGGATTGTCTCCACTCAAGGCACCTCAAGCACACGCTCTTGAAGGAGTGGGAAGAATACACTTGGAGCTGTGGGTTTCATTCAGGAAGAGGTGTGACATATCCAGATGTCACAGGAGAAAAAGGACAGGTGCCTGACAGTAAGGCTACAAGAGGCACTGAAGGTCCTACACAGCCTCTCTTGTGACAGCAGGCTGCTCCGTAGTCACCACAGCTTGTGACAGCAGGCTGCTCCGTAGTCACCACAGCTTGGTTTTCAAGCCTTGGGGTAGATCTGGGAGAGCATTTGCTTAGCACATGAAAGAGTTATCCTGGCTTAACCGAGAGCTATGTACAGATTAGGCCAATGCTACTTTTAACTTTCACAAATTTAGTGATCAAATCCCTAAAATAAAGTTTAAGTACATTTTAAAAACATATTTTTGTAGCTCTACTATATGAACAGATCTTCAGCTCAGGAAAACTTAGATCAATGCCAGATCTTAAAATTGAATTTAGAGGTTACAAATACAAACCTGATCATTAGATGCTCAGAGACATTGTGTGTAATTACGTATCACTTTCTCTCCACAGTTCTTAGTGTAATTCCTTACACAGTTCTATTGGTACAATTCTATACTCTACCCTATTAGTGTAATTCTATATACAATTCTACTAGTATAATCATATTTTCTAGTTCTATTAGGTATATAAATTTACATTTTTTAGCAAACATTTCTATTAATCTTAATTGGGTGTCATAGCAATAGTGAAGTCCCAGGAGCTACTTCAAAGTGTATTAAAATAATAGAAAGCTACATTTTCTCAACTCCTTTACTGTTTCTCAACCTTTCAAGCCATTTCTACCATTTCTGTGAAACAGCTACGAAACCATGAACATGGGCTAGACAAATAAAGGCGGTTGGTCTTTACCACATCTGGGTGAGCTGAATATGGATGGAAATTAATAAAGGGGAGTATAGCCGTTCAGCTGAGAGTTGTGCACAGTACACACGGCCCTCCGAGTACAGTTCTCTGAAGGGCACTCAGGAGTGGCACGGATGCTTCTCTTCACTAAGTAGCTGAGAGGTGACGCTGTGATCTCGCTGACTTACACTGATGCCGTTCGCCACCTTTCTTCAGAGCCACTGGCACTCTACAAGCGAATGCTCACAGCAGCAGCTTCTGCTGCACAGTAAAGCTTGAGTGGGACTCACCTTCTCCGTTTCCTTTGGTTCTTTCTCTTCAACATCTGAATAGTCTTCGTACAGCTGTTTTAAGTTAGATAGGAAATGTACGGAATCCTTAAGTGATGCCTTTCTCTCCTTGAGATCATCATATTTTGTCTGTAGTTGTTTCATCTGTGGTTCTAATCTAGACAACAAAAAAATTTTTTTTATCTTAAAAAGAAATTATGTAAAACACAAATTAATAGAAATCTATGTATTGCTCATGGACTGAAAGTATTAAAATGCACAAACTATAAAGAACAGAAACCCAAACCAGAAATAACAAAAACATTTCTCCTACATAAACGACATACAATAAAGTTCAGCAGTCACAGTGCATGAGCATCCTGGGCGAAGAAGGGAAAACCAGGGGTGGGCTAGGTGACCTGTGCTTACCTCTCAGACTATGAGTATAATCCATAATCATAGTCTATGTCCCCGTTCATCTCAACTATGCTAGCAGGGACAGCCATGGCTAACGAGCCTCACAGATGCTAAACTTCACCAGGTCATTCGAGTCTGGGAACTACGGATTCCACGGGAATCTGGATAACAGGCAGGAGTAGCCGGCTTGACAGTTTAGCTAGGAGGCCACGCAAAAAGTTCCCTTTATTAAAATCCACTCAAGCTTCCAAGGCTGAACAAATTCAGCAGAAAAGCTGTCACAAGGTCTGGATAGAAAGATGTGTGACCTTGGGCCAACAGCCACCTTTCTAGGGCTGAGTTTCTTCACCTATGAAGAAAAGGGGTAACTTGTGATTTATGGCCAAGAAGGAAGGAAGGCTGCCAGTTTCATCTTGCAAATAAAAATATGGAAATGAATCTTCTCAGATGTAAGAATAGTGCATCTGTACACATGTTTCTCGTGATTCTTTGTCCTCTATGTGTTTATTTCCTTGTTTGTTTTCCTAAAGAGAGAAAGGTGGCATGGTGCTGGATGGGTAGAGAAGTGGGGAGGACCTGGGAGATGAGGGAGGGGAACTGTGATCAGAAAAACAAAACAAACATAATTTTCAACTTGAAAAAGGGCTCTTCACACTGGACAACTGCAACATTTATTTCTTCAGCAGACTCCAGACTGAACTGGTCACAGAGGCTGGAGGTGTAAGATTGCATTCCCTGTCCTTCCTAAGGGCAGGGCCAGCTAAGGCAAACTGACTCCCCTGTTAAGTGTCTCATATACAAAGTTAAGACCATAATATACTTTCTTTACTATGCTTTCTCAAAATGTTTGTCCTGCTACAATCACACCTAGAGAAGGAACTAAAGAGGCTGGTCTCAACACAGCTCAACGGCCTCACACCATTTAACAAAACAGCCTTATAATAGAGCCTACCTCATGGAGTCACACTGGCTAAGAATGGGCCAAATGCATGGAGCTTGTAGGAAAGTGCCCCTGTCGTAAAGGAGGCTGTCGACTGTTACCACCATTATTGCTCTATTTCCCCACACATTTTCTAGTGCCTCCCATAGACTAAATTTGTAGACAAAATGGAATAGACAACTAATTTGTCTCTCAAAATCCTGGGTCAGTCACTTTAAAACCTAGTAACTAATTACATAGTATTTCAAGAGTTTGCTGATGTAATGATCTGTCCTGTCCCTTTAAGAGACAAGCCCCGCCCACTCCCCCCTGCCTAGGCAGAGGTGGCTGAAGCCTTCTCACCTCTCCCTCCCCTTCCCTTTTACTGAATAAACTATATCCAAACTCACTCTTCACGGTGCCTATCTGCCTGTCTCTCACCTGCCTGGGAGAACTGGGCTGCAGCGTTATATCTAAACCATTCCAGCTGACTTACCTCTTTTCTGCTCAAGTTTTCTGCTACCACACCCATGTGCTCCTGGGAACTGAACTCATGGCTTTGCTCACACCAGCCAGGCGCACTACTACTGAACCACATCCTCAGCCCGTCCAAGCTCTTTTAGAACATCTTAAGAGTGGAGAGCACAGCCAGTCCTACTTCACTTAAGCCTCTGCCTCACGCAGCACCCGTACCTCAGAAGGACAAGATGTGCAGGCAGGCTGCCGGACTTGTGCATGCACCAGTCTTCCCAACCAGTGCATGGGGACTACCGCCAATCCTAGACCTCAGAACACGACTGTCCTGAGTGTCATTGTAGAGCGTGTATTTCAAAAGTAACTAAAGAGCCAGGGACCAGCCTGGGTTACACAGCAAGACCATCTGTCAAAAAGTAAACAAGCAAGCAAACTACCTAAGCAGAGCTATGCGCATGAGCTGCTGCAGAGGACCCTTCCCAAGCTTACTCACCGGCTCACAATACCCTCTGAGGAGTGATACAATTAGACCCGTGTGCACAAGAGGGGCCTGCGGCACTGGGAAAGCCAGTGACCCACCCAAGTCTGCAGTCCGTGGTACAGCCGGATTCAAGCTGCAGGCAGTCTAATCCTAGAGTCTACTCATTAAATCTGCGGGCAGGCTGCCTGAGGCTAGACCAGATATGCTGGGACTGATCCGTGTTCATTCTTCTTTGCTAAGACTCTGCACTGTGCCACTAGGCATCAGAAGCTGCTGCCACTGATCATCCAAGTGCAAAGGAAACCTGGGGCTTGTCCTGGGTCACGACAGCAAACAGCACTCCCCTAAGTGACAAGCCCTACTACTGCCCTTTAGGTGAGTTCTTAGCAGGAGTGGGATATTATCTTACCGAAGCAGTTCATCCTGGACTTCAATTAAACGCTGCCGTTTCTTTTCCATGTTGGAAATCATCTGAGCAATACAATAATTCACTTAGGTTAATACAGTAGAAGTCTCAACACTTCTGCTTACACTGTCCTAGGCACTGAATGCAGAGAAACAGGCAGAGGTGCAGCTTAGTGGGCAACGTTGAAGACTGGGGGTGGGGGTGGGGGCGCGGGACCACGGACCCTCCTTCTCTTGCTTCTGGTTTGGTTTGCTTGGCAGTCGCATTTCACGACAGGCTCCAAAGGTAGCAGAGCCAGCCAGTCAGGCTGCCCAACACTGAGCCTTTCTCTTTATAAACTGATTGTCTCCAGTGCTAAATGATGACAGCAGGCTAACAGAGATCCCCATTCCTTAGTCTCCATTAACATTACGAAATCAAAAACCCGACCCAGAGCACAAAGCCCTTACACAAACTGTGCAGCTTCTAAACTAAAGCAGGTGCTTACTTCCTCCCGCCGTACCCCGTGACTCACTCAGAGTCCTCCTCACCTGGGTGTTCTTCCTTTTCACAGCTCTCAGCACCTGGACTTCTTTAAGCTACAACGACAACAAAAACACAAGCATGTCGAATTTGCCAAAATTCAGTGTTTCAAGTTCCACATGGGAAGCTGCTGGGAGATACCAGTTCATAAAGCTGCCTGTCACAAAAGTTTAAGGGCCTGAGTTCAGCGCTCCAGCACCGGCACATTTGCCTTTAACAAGTGCTGGTGGTGATGGGAGCTCCTTGGAGCTCACTGGCTGGTCTCGGGAAATCAATGACCTTCAGGTTCAGTGAGGCCCTGTCTCAAAAAAATACACTGTAGAGCGACTGAGGAAGTTACTTGGCAGAGCCTCTGGCTTCCATATACACACACATGTGCAATTCCACATCCACACACCCACAAAAAGAAATAAGGGTAGTTCTCACGTGTTTATTGCCACAGAGCCAGCAAATGCAAGCTTTTCTACAACCACAGGGTACTTTCCAAAATTTAGTTTAAAAATTTTGGAGCAGCCAGGCATAGTGGAACACACCTTTATTCCAGCACTCACTCAAGAGGCAGAGGCAGGTGGATCTCTGAGTTTGAGACCAGCCTGGTCTACGGAGTGAGTTCTAGGACAGCCAGGGTCACACAGAGAAATCCTGCCTCAAAATAAATAAATAAATAATTTTAAGTAATATAATTATGTCAGTGAACTTACCATTCGGAAGAGTTCTCCTTTAATTTTAAAATAAAACTTGTTGATGGCTTGACAACATCTTTCAGACTCTACTCTTCGTCTGTAAATTGTTTTAAGAAAACCAAAATAGGTATCATAAAGGATTTTGAAGGATGCATTTCATTTACTTGATACATAAGTACATAGAGTTTGGCACATATTGTTTAATTACCAAATATAATAATGTAAAACCTATAGCTTTTCTCATACTTAATAAAACTGGGAATAAGAGATGGGAAGGGAGAGACAAATGAAAGGGAAGGGTGTGGAAAGGACCAGGGAGAAAATGAAAGAGAAGAAACCTGATGGACAGGCTCTGGGAACCTTGAGGCAGGACACAGTAAGTGCTTTTAGGTCTCCAGCCTATGACTGGACTGAGTTGCCAGTTGACAAACTAGGGCCTTGAGCAGTCTAGAAAAGCCCTTTACCACTGAGCCACACCCCAAATCCAGTGGTTTTAATCATTGAGTTTTCAAGAGTTCTTTGTAAATTCTGAGTAGAAGTCCTTGATCATATACATCTTTCAAAAACTGTTTATTCTCAAAACTGACAAGCAGATAATAAAAAAACTGTTTATTCTCTTATAATTTCATACACACATATGTTATTTGATAAAAGCCCACTCATTATGAACTCTTATTCCCCTCCTTTCCTATCATATCCCTTTTTTTTCAAGTTCTACTTTCTTTCTGATCCACCTAATGTAATTAGGATTGCCTGCTTAAGCATGGGTCGGTGGGGAACAAATAAGTCTCTTGCAAAGATTTTCTTCCATTCTGTGCAGTATCTTGCAGAAGAAGTCCAGCTTACAGACGGCAATGGGTTGTGTTCCTGCTGTTAGCAAGTCATTATCAAATCCTAGGTCACTTGCATTTTCCCTCATGCTCTCTTCTGGGAGGTCTGCAGGTTTACATTTAGGTCTGTGGTCCAGTCCGGGTTGAGTGTTTTAAGGGGCAGTACTGGTTGCTCACGGATGTCCCACTGCTGTAGTGCCCGTGTTTTCATTTCTGAGACAGGGTTTCTACGTAGCCTTGGATGGCCTAGAGCACAAGTGCAGACCAGGCTGGCTTCTGCCTCCAGAGAACTGGGATTAAGGTGTGCACACAGGCAGCGTGCAGCACCGTTTGCTTTTGGTGCTGTCCCTGGCTGACCCCATGCAGGCTCCCAGCTGTCTGTTATTTTCTCCAGCACTACACTGCACTGAGCGCCACAGCTTTATAGTGAGCCTGACACAGCACCAGCCACTCTCAGCCTTCCTCTCTAGGAACACTAGGATTCGTTTAATACCCACAAGAGAATTTGCTGGGATTCTAAAATTGCCTGCGCTAGAAGTCGTGAAGAACTGACATGCTGACAGTACTGAGTTTATTTATAAATGAGCAATACCGCTGCATTTATGCACTTCCGCCTCGAGTTCTTCTATCAGTCTTAGACTGTTCTTCCCACAGTTCTTACGTAAGACCTTATCTGGGGCCTAAGATAGGCTTTAATTTCAGATTCCACTAGTCCCTGCAATGTAACGGATTGTTCTTTTGTAGTCTCCGTGCTTCTCAGCTCTTTCCCCTTACCTACTGTGCTAGCTAAGAATTACATTATAATGTTAGACTGACTGCTGAGAGGGGACAGCCTTGCCTGCTTCCTGACGCTGATGGGAAAGCCTTTCAGTTCCCCATCCGGCACGCTAGCTCTAAGTTTCTTGTAGATAATTCTTTATCAACTTAAAGAAGCTCACTCTATCCTAATTTAATTTAAAAAACCATTGGATTTTGTCAAATGCTTTCCCTGAATTTAACACATGATCATGTTAACTGTTCGCCTTTAGCCTGAAATATTTATTTTGCTTTCTAAAGTTGAATCAGTCTTGCATATCTTGGATGAATCTTACTTGGCGGTAGTATTTGTTTTTAATACATTGTTAAAATCAATTCACTAATATTGTGTTGAGTATTTTGCAACTATTTCTTAGGAAAAACAGATACAGATCTACTTGGGTTATGTATTTCTTCATGTGTGTGTTTTGGCTAATTGCATCCACTTGACCTAAGTAGCTCTGAACAGCAAATACACAACCAAAGCATGAAAAGGCAACCCACGGAATGCAAGGAAACATCTGCAGGCCATAAACCTGATAAAGGAACAATATCCAAAATGTATTTTAAAATCAGCACATGCACAAAACGTCCAACTGAAAAAATGAGCAAAGGACTTGAAAGACATTTTTCCAAAGAAAACAGAAAAATGGCTACCACATACACAGAGACATCCAGTTACACTAAGCATGAGGGAAGCAAATGAAAACTACAGAACAAGCTTACATCCACACATGTGAGCATTGTATCTGAACAAATGGTGGAGATGTTGCAATGTGGTGGTGGGTAGCAATGCATGCACATATCTGTGCCTTCGCAGAAGCCAGAGGACAACAGGTGCCCAACTCTATCACTCTTCACGTTACTCCTTTGAGACTGGGTCTCCCACTAAACCAGGACCTAGGCTGGAGGCAAGAAGCCCCAGCTGCCCTCCTGTCTCTACCCGTGCAGCCCTGGCGATACAGCCGTGTACAGCCACACCTAGCTTTGCATGTGGGTGCTGGGATCCACACTTGAGTCCTTGTGTTTGCACAGCAAACCCTCTTTCTACTGAGCCACTCTTCCAGTCACTGAGGGCAGAAGTATAAAATGGTGTGGAGACCTCAGAAAAGCATCAGACAGTTTAAAAAGTAAAAAATGAGTATCATGTGGTCCATCCAGCAACTGTATTTCTGGCTATTACATAGAAAGAACTAAGAGAGGAACGAAAATCCACCAATAATCACAACAGCATCTGCCAGAGAGAGTGGTTAACCGTTTTAATGGCTGCAGTTCTGCAAAATGAGCAAGTTCTAAAAGTGCACCGCACAGAGTGCAGATAGCCAGCCATTCTGCACTGAAGAAAACGGCCAATGGAATATTCTGTTATGTGTTTTTACAATAAAACATTACTTGTCTACTTCACAGCTATCAGGATAGCTACAGCAGCACTGTTTGCAGGGGTGACTAAGCCCTTCTCTGCACTGGGTAGATAGCACCTTGGCTGACAGCTCTGGAGTGGTGGCAGCAGGGAACGAGGTGGGAGGACAGAGGAAAAGTGGGATGAGGAGTGTTGGTAGACACGATGGGATGGTTAGTTTTGTCAACCACACAATCGAGAACACCTGGGAAGACCGCCTCAGCAGGGACAGTCTAGACCAGGGTGTCCAGGGACAGGCCTGGGAGGGATCTTCCTGTAGAGTTAACTGCGGTGGGAAGACCCACCCTGCACATAGGTGGCGCCATTTCATGGGTAGGGGCATGGGCTGTATAAAGCGGAGAAAGCCAGGATTAGCAAGCTTGTCTGCATTCATTGTCTGCTCTGGACGGTGGATGTGGCCAGCTGTTTCAGGGTCAGGCAGCCGGTTCCCTCACAGTGCTGACCCACAGCCTGAAACTGTGATCTAAAATAAACCCCTTTCCTCCTGAGCTGCTTCTCAGGACGTTTTATCACAGCAGCGGAAGGAGGCGACAGTGGGGCACAGATCCTTGGCCTCCACCGGCATTCCTCTGGAGTGATGGAGAGGACTTCGCCCACTGACTCCACCCACGACCGAAGAGAGCAGTCTGCCACACTTCACAGGGTCCCTTTACAGCTACCCTTAAACACCTGAGTGAATGAGCTCTGCCAAGTCCAAGACCAGTGTGAGTGGTGGCCCACACTGTGGCTCACAGCAGGATGGGGACTTCTCCTTGGATGTAAGCCTGCCTTCCTAGATGTCTTCCTGCCGCCAGTGCCCTTCTTTCAGGAAGTAAGTGTTGGGCAAATCTCCCACAGCAGGAGAGGAGCCTGCACAGGCCCTCCCTCCCAGCATGCAGCTTCTGCCCTCCTGCCTTCCTAAGCCGCTAGACTTGCTTGCACTCCATGTCCCCCACTCGCTGACTCACTCTGACGATTGTCCCAGTGGGTCCTGTTCTCAGAAAAGCCAGATGCAGTCACAGCTGGGAGTGACTAGTCCATGTCTCTCAGACCCACTCTGCCAGGCTGCATTTTAAAATACTTTTGTTTAATTTTTATTTAAATTTTATGAATCACTCTCTTCAGGAAAGTACAAAGCTGGACTTGCACTGGAGGAAAACAAGTGAGCCCTGACTGCTTCAGTTGTTTCTCCAACTTTCCCCAGAGAACCCCAGGCTGGAGAAGGCATGTATCTATCTTGATGCTGCCCAGAGGGGTGTTGTAGAATAATACTTTAACTATGCAAAGATGGGTTGCATTTGTTTCTGCTGCGTGTGTTTAACTATGTAAAGACGTGTTGCTGCTTCACCTCGCCCGCCTAAGGCACCTGATTGGTCTAATAAAAAACTGAACATCCAATAGACGCTCTAGGCAGCAGGGGTAGGCAGAGCTGATGAGCAGAGATAATAAGTAGGAGAAATCTAGGTTAGAAGGGAAAATGGAGAGAGAGTGAGGGAGAAAAAGAGGGAGCTGCTCAGGGCCAGCCAGGCAGCCACGGAGTAGGACATAGCCCAAAGCAAACGTGGATGAAGAGAAACAGGTTAATTAAATTGTAAGAGTAGGACATTCAGAATGAATGACGAGGCTGAGCATTCATAACCAACAAGAAGTCTCTGAGTCGTGATTTGGGAGCTGGTTGGTGGCACGAAAGCAAGCCTGCTACAGAGGCTCACAGGATGAAGCCCGCTGCAGCCTGTTCCCGGATGAGTGACGGGAGCTGCGCAGCCACGGGCTCTTCCCGCATCACTGCTTTCATGGGAGATAGGAGGGACTGGAGTGTGGCCATACCTGGCACACACTTTGTGACGGAGAAAAACTAACAGCACTGGGGAAACACTTATTTCTCGATTAAATTAATGTCTATGAGAAACGTCTAGAATAGATGATTCAATAACTTGAAGCTAGCATGATAAATGTAGGTAGGAGGATTATAATGACAATGTAAAGACATCTTAAATGTAGTGACACTGAAAACTAGGATGGACACAGTGGCACTCTGAGCAAGGTCCAAGGATTACAGTGTCAACAGACTTACTTATACTCCAGGAAGGTTTTCTCAAACACAGACAAAATAACATCCAACTCCATGATGTCACCACGTCTCTTTCCTTCTAGACACCAAATCTGCATACTTTCAGAAGCATCTAGAATATTAAGCACATGTCAGTTTAATACATTCATTATCTGCAAACTGGCTCTAGGTCCAGACTCTGAACCCTGAAGAAAGTAGTCCTCCAGGTGTAAAAAGAGCTAAAACCACATTCATTTCTCCCTGCCACAGGCCAGAGTCTAACAAACATGCCAACTCCCAGTCCTTCCTACGACTATGGCTGGCCTTTGGAGACAGGGTCTGCTATCAATGTGCTGCAGAGTGGGCTCTCCTGCCAGCTCCATTAAACTCTATTATACTTATGCACACGACACCGCCATTCCTATTTTCAGTGCTGTTTTTAACCGTGCAGCATATGGTAGGAGTTTACAATGACTTGGGAAACTGGGATATATCTATCTTATGACTCAGCAACTTCACTCTCTACTTCTCCAAGAAAAATAAAAACATGTTGATAAAACAAAACCATGTGGATAAACTTGTGCGTAAAAATGTCCATGGGGCAGGAGGCAGGAGGCAGTTCATAAAGAGGCTGGAGCTATAGTTCAATCCACTTTCCTAGAATGGACAAGGCCAGGAGCTAAATCTCTACCACTGCAAGGGCTAAAAACATAAAGAAAGAAAGGGAAGAGAAAACAAAAGGGGGAGGGGTCAGGCTTTCTTTACAATCCACTGCAGTGAGCAGGGACGTGACTCACTACTGCAGCAATTCCATCTACACAAGACTTTAGCTTTATTATGTGTCTGTGTGAGTGTGTGCAGGCACCCAGAGGCCGGAAGAGGGCACACATGCCCTGGAACTATTGTAAGCTGCCTGATGTGTGGGTACTGGGAACTAAACTTTAGACGAAGGAGGAGGAGAGGGGAAAGAATGGGGTTGGATTTTATCAAACAATATTATATGCATGTATGATATTCATTTTTTTAATTCATGATAAAATGATGAAACAGAAAAAAAATGTTACTCCAAAGTCATAATTTCTTAATCAAGTGGAAGTTTTAGCCAAGATGGTGGTGTATGCCTTTAGCTCTGGTACTCTGGGGGGTAGAGGCAGATGAATATTGTGAGTTCAAGGCCAGCCTGATCTACAGAGTGAGTTCCAGGACAGCTACGGCTGTCCAGAGAGACACTATCTCAACACCATGCCCACCCCAATAAAGTTGGCTCTTCCAACAACTAAGACAACTTAAAAATGGGAAACTTTAGAGATCCCCTATACAAGTGACAAGGTATAGAGCACCATCCTGTACCTGAGTCTGTGGTTTCACTTCCTGATTTCTTCCTTCTGCCAGGAGATGGCTTCACTTTCTTCTGAGTTTTCTACCAAAAAAAAAAATTAAAAAATAGTATAGTTATTAGGAATTTTTTTTCTCTAAAATTTAAAGATTAGGACAACTGCTCACCATCGGTCTCTGTATTGCTTGAGTCTCTCCTACAGCAGAGGGCTGAGTGCCTTGGGGTCTGGTCCTCTTGGCCCTGAGGTTTTCCGCAGGCTTCACAGGGGGTGCTGGCTTCACAGGGGGTGCCGCCTGGGGTTCTGCTGGCTTCACAGGGGTTGCTGCCTGGGGCTGCTGTGCTGGCTTCACAGGGGGTGTCGTGTGGGGTTGCTGTGCCCCTGTTCTCTCTATGGACCTCACTTTCCTCCTTATGTCATCTTCAGAGCTCTCAAACTCATCGCTGATGGGCTCAAGCTTTCTCCTTGGCTATGAAGGAAACAGCATTGCTTGTTTAAAAATTCAACTCTTAGACAGGGGGATCTCTGCGAGCTCGAGGCCAGCCTGGTCCACAAAGTGAGTTTGAGGACAGCCAGGGCTGTTACACAGAGAAACCCTGTTTCAAATCAAAGAAAAGAAAACTCAAATCTTATGATTCCTTGTCAAGAAACTATGGGATTCCCATTTCTCACTCATAAACATCAAAACTGAGCACATATCTAGAAGACAGCAGGATTAGAACGCCACCTCGTTCTCTCGGCCTCTGAAAGCCACAGCCGAGCACACTATCAGAATGCCATAGAAACTGGCTGGGGAAGCGGGGCTGAGAAGTCTTTCACAGCACTTCAGGTATAAACATATTTTTCCCGGGCTAGTCTGATAGTGCGACAGGGAGAGGCCCGTGCCACCAGGTCTGCGTTCAGTCCCTAAGACCCACAGGGTGGAAGTGTCGAGTGGACTCCCGCAGTTGTCCACTGCATCCTGTACATGCCACATACATACAAACACACACAAAAGAATATCATTATTATAAAAGACATTTCTAAGACTTTTCTGTGTGAAAAAATACTGCTACAGGGTTTTTTCCCCTCTATTTGCATCTACTCCAAGTCAAAAAGTTTCCTAGAAATAAAGAGAGAAGAAGGAACACTCCCACATACCTTCCTGGTGCTGCTCTTCAGAGGACTGCTTCCTCTTGCTTCAGTCCCAGAAAGGTTCAAGCTGCCAAACAACAAGCCATCAGCATCGTGTATGGCATTCTCTACACAACGCTTCAGCGTGAGAACCAGTGGACCGGGAAGGGCTTCCACCTGCCACCGGCAGGCCTTACAAAACCATCTGTAATTCTGTGGGCTCGTTTGAATGTAATTGTCCCCATCAAGCTCATTGAGAGTGACACTTTTAGGAGGTGTGGCCTTACTGGAGGAGGTGTGCTCTCATTGAGGAAGGCTTTGGGGTCTCATATAAGCTCAAGTCATGCCCAGTGAGGCAGTTAACTTCCTGTTGTGCTGGGGACTGTGGATCCCCAGACCCTGAATTTCCTGTAAACAACTTGTTTTTCCAATGCTTGCTGCTGCTCTGAGCAAAACAACTTGTTTTCCTGTGTTTGCAGCTGCTCTGAGCATCAGACCCTTAGGAGTTCCAGATGGCAGGGGAGTGGTTTCTGGTGGGTTTGGCTGGGGTGTGGCTATCAGTTAATGATCCCTATATAAGCTGCCCTGAAACACAATAAAGGGGGCATTCTTGGGGAATTCAATACCTGTGTCTCTGTCTCTGTCTGTATTGTGTGTGTCAATCTCTAGGCCCTTGCCAGGCTCGTGAACCATCCTGTAGTACAGGCATAGTACTGTGATACATGTAGTACAGGCACTACAGGATCGTAGTACATGAAGTAGTATAGATGTTACACTGTTGCTGGCCTATCAAGATGTAAAACTCTCAGCTACCTCTCCAGCACCATGTCTGCTGCATGCCACCATGTCCCACCATGATGATAATAGACTGAACCTCTGAACTGTAAGCTGCCATCCCAATTCAATGTTTTCCTTTATAAGAATTGTCATGGTCATGGTGTCTCCTTACAGAGATAAAGCCCTAACTAAAACACTCTGGCACCAGGGGATCCAATGCTTCTGGATTCCTAGGGCATCTGTGCTCACCTGCAGACACCCACACACATAACTAAAAATAGTGAAAGTAAATTTAACTCTCCCCAAACAAAACAAACAATCTGCTTGAGATGGACCCATACCTTCTGCCCTCTTCTCTTGCGTGAGTGGCTGGAAAGACATACGGCCTTTTGGGCAGCTCCTCTTCGGCATCAATAACAGTACTGTGCAGAGGAGGGTCTACAAAACAAAATAGCAAATTTACCACTGGCTGTCTAGGGAATGAAGTCATATTCCCTGACAGGGATACAAGGCAATCTTGGTTTAAATGGCCAACCAAGTTGAAGTCTATCACACAAGCCACTTCCCAGATGTTTTAACTCATCCCTCAGTAATAGAAAATGTAAACCTTCTGCCAATGAAAACACGTTTTCAGAGGCTAGGGAAGTGGCTCAGTGGCTGAGAGCACCTGTTGCTCTTGTCAAGGAGCTGGACTTGACTCTCAGAACCCACAAGGGGGCTTTTAACCTTCTGTAACTCCAATTCCAGGACATCCTCTTCTGGCCTCCATAACCACCAAGCATGCACACGGTACAGACATACATGCAAGCAAAACCCTCATGCACACAAAATAAAATAAATCTTACAAAAAATTTTAAAGACATGTTTTCAAATTATATATCTATAGTCTCATGTATATTAATAGAAATTTTTCCATAACACAAGATAAATATGAATAGGAAGCCTAACAGGGTCTTTCCTTACCACTATACATTATCGTACACATACCGGAGGCCACAGTGCTAGTTATTAACTGCTAAGTATACCCCTCTCTGACTTCATCCGAGCATTTAGATGGCACTGGGGAGGGTGCCTGTCCTCTCACCTGGACTGCAAAGCCTTTACAGCAGAGCAAGAAGTGAACCTGAAGGAAGACGTAGGCGACAACATGGCCTTGGTGGAAAGGCAGGGAAAGGGGATGCTAAGACTGCTCCTACCTGCTGGGAGCGATGGAGGGGGATGATATGGCAGGGATGGAGAATCTGAAGGGTCAAAGGAGGTGACCAGTCTCAACAGACTTAATTGCTGCAAGGGGAGCTGGGAAGAGCCAAGCAACCAATTTTGTTTTGTTTTTTTCATGTTCAAATCTTAGCATGATGTACAAACTTAAAATTTTTCTTTCCAGGGGCTGGAGAGATGGCTCAGAGGTTGAGAGCACTGACTGTTCTTCCAGAGGTTCTGAGTTCGATTCCCAGCAACCACATACTGGCTCACAACCATCTGTAATAAGATCTGGTGCCCAATGCTGGCCTGCAGGGACACATGCAAGTAGAATGCTGTATACATAATTAATAAATAAATCTTTAAAAAAAATTCTTTCCAAAATAAATAGCAGTTTAAATACTGAACATGTCAACTCCATGATTTTAAGGCTGGTAATATATTCCGTGATGCCCTCGACTAAGCAATGGTATTTATTTCTTCTACAGCTGGAAGTGAGGGTCATCAGTGGATGCACAAAGACAAATCAATCCTGAACTCTCACAAGTAGTCAGCTTCTCTAAAGATTTACAACCGATCAAGAGCACGCCCAGAAGATATTTGACACCATTATGGAAATGCGCATACAACCATTAGATACATTTCACACCTCTTACATAAGTATAACCAGGAAAAGAGAAAAGAGGAAAGAGAAAGAGAAGAAAGAGGAGAAAGCCCAAGTAGCAAGACTGGGTACGCCAGGAGCTGAGCCACACACACCAATAGTAAGATATAAACTGTGGCAGCCACCGTGGGAAACAGCATCGAGGAGTCCTCAAACACACAGTCCTACAACTGGTATGGCTGATGTACACCCCAGGGGTCCTACTTGTGGGTACCTGCACAAAAGGGAGAGCAGAGACTCAGAGACATCTGCACACCAAATCTCCACGGACAGATGAGTGCACGACCAAATCCGCTTTCTGTTGCCGCTGTGTTTTGAGAACAAGCTTCATGTAGTCCAGGCTGTGTACACTCAAGCATGACTTTCGACGGTTGGTTTTACTGCCTCCACCTACCTCCCAGGGGCCATGATTACAGTGTGCTACCACATTCAGCTGGGACAGGGCTTACAGAAACAGTCCTGTACTGTAGGCAAGACCTGAGCCGGTCCCCAGCACCACAGACACACGTAACAGGACAAAAAGTAGTTCTAAAACATGACGGGAGTCATGACCTGAAAGGCAATATGTTGGGTGAAATTAGCCAGATACAAGAGGACAAGTGTGCTGGACAGTTTTATATCAACTTGACACAAACTAGAGTCATCTGAGAGGAGGGAGCCTCAAGTGAGAAAACGCCTCCAGAAGATCAGGCAGCAGGCAAACCTGTAAGGCATTTTTTTAATTAGTGATTGATGGGCGAAGGCCCAGCCCATTGTGGGTGGGGCCACTCCTGGACCTGTGGTCCTGGGTTCTATAAGAAAGCAGGCACCATGAGAATCAAGCCAATAAGCAGTACCCTTCCATGGCCTCTGCATCAGCTCCTGCCCCCAGGTTTCTGTCCTCGAAGTTCCTGTCCCGACTTCCCTCGATGATGGTGGTGAAGAGAAGTATAAGGCAAACAGACCCTTTCCTCCCAGCTTACTCTGGCCACGGTGCTTCATCTCAGCAACAGCACCTAACTGAGACAGCCATATGCTCCTTCTCACGTGAGGCTCCTAGAGTCGCCTAATTCAGAGTAGTTGCCTGGGGTGGGGCCATGAGAACTGGGAGCTGCTTCCTGGCTAGAGAGTCTGAGTTAAGGATACTGAGAGTTCTGAAGATGAACGGTGAGAGATGGCTACTCCGCAGTATGAATGGACCTCTCTGCCACGGACTGCTGTGCGTTTAAAACTGGTTAAAATAGTGACGTTTGTGTTGTAGATCAACCCTCTATGCATACAACACCACAATGAGACATTATTTTATACTCGCTAGATTGGCTAGAATAAAAAAGTCAGAATGTTAACACCAAAGTTGGTATAGACTCACTATAGATTAAACAATTCTCCTAGGGGTATGTCTCAGAAAACCTAAAAGGTACCACGCACGTACGCAAACACATGCATGAGCACACACACACACATTCACACACACAACCTTGACCATGAATGTTCATAGCAGCATTATGATCAAGAAAAAGAGAACCCAAAGCCAACTGAGCATCATTAAGCCATAAAATTTAAGAATGAAGTAGATATATGCTACAACCTTGAAAATGTGACACTAATTCAAAGAAGCTCACCAGAACAGGATAGACAGTCTATGATTCTATTTATATGAAATGTCAGAAGAGACAAAGCCATAGAGTTTGGAAGTAAATTTACGGTATCCAGGGACCAAAGGAAGGGGAAAAGGGGCTGACTGGTGTGGGGAGGGTTCTCCAGGCCAAACCTGCTCTGGAATTAGATAATGGAGGATGACCACACAACCCTTTTGCTAACTAAGCACCACTGCTTCCAAGTCCTGAACAGGAATGTAGAACACTAACCGAAGGATTCATTCAGTTCCTCTTCATCGCCCATTTCTCCCAGTATGCTTGTGACAGAATTATCCGAAAAGTCAAACGGATCCTTAGGCTTGTGCTTTTGACCAGCTCTCTAAAAGTGAATAAAAGCAGTCACTGAAATGGAGACCGTGAACTTGACCACGCTCATCTCCTAAGGACCCTGCGGTTCCTGGAAGCACTTGACGCTTTTGAACCTCACATGACTTTCATGATTCAGAACAGGGAAACATGAAACTCTTCTATGGAGAGCAGAGAGTAGACGCTAGGTTCTGGTGGCCACTAGATTTCTCTATCAACTATTAAGCACAGCCATTATGCACAGAAGCAGATATTGACAACTTAGGGAGGAATGAACATGGCTGTGTTTCACCAGAACTGACTTCTGGGCACTGAAATTTCATATCATTTTCACAGGTCATGAGACAGCTTCATTTAGGCCACCTTTATTTTATTTTTTGAGACAGGGTTTCATTGTGTATTCCAGGTTGGCCTTGAACTCAACTTTACAGAAGTCCTCCTAAGTACTAGGATTATAAACAGGTGTGCGCCATCCCATCCAGTTTATTTAAATCATTTTAAAGTACAACAAACAAACCAAAACCATTCTTGGTTCATAAGGCTGTACAAAAACAAATGGCAGGCTACCTTTGGCCCACAGGTATCATTTACCTAAATACTTGACGTAGGGACAATATGATCTCCTCCCCCAGAAAAAGGGCACAAGCTCATAAGCAGTTTTGACTGCACACAGGGTAAAGCTGCCTTCCTACCGGACAGAGAACAGGACTTTACAGTTCAATCTGTTTCAATACACAGATGAAACCCTAATCCCGATGAAAGACCAAAATGAGATCATCTTCTATGGTAGCTTACAAAATACAAGAGGATATTATTATTACAGATAAGGAAAGTCTGGAAGCTATTAAGGACATGCAATTACACTGGCAGACAAAACTCCGAGCCTCGGGGAAAGCCGCATCCGGAGTGTTATATGGAGAAATGCCAAGAGACAGCCTAAGATTTGCTCTGCAGCCAAAGATGCCTCCCTCACATGCAAGGTTACTTACTCCCTCCCCCAGGGAGGACCTGAAAGCCAAGAAAATCCATTCAGGACACTGATTTTCAACAAGAAAGGCTGGGAAGGGGCGTAAGCGAGTAGAGAACCACTCTCCCACCCCCACTCCACCCCTGAGCACAGTGGACTTTAGCCTCCAGGAGCGGTGGTGGGTAGGAAAGTGGAGCAGGATCCCCCAGAGGTATGCTAGAGATTCGCCACAGTAGGCAGCATCATGCAGGCTACAGTCAGGGCAGCAGGGAAGGGAACCTGCCGAAGATGGAGAAAGTCAGGGGCAACCCAGAAGGCCACCAGCACTCCGAAGAGCTAGTCCTGACCTGGGAAAGCAAGCATCATCACCCTGATTGGAAACGGCAATACAGGTATTTTGGAATTAGCAATCAAGAGTGTTAAACAAATGCACTTGCCTTTACCACTTCCTAAAGAAAAACAAAACTATAACATGGACCAAGAGGAATACCATAGGCCCACATGCAGCTGTTAAAAACTGCAGCAGGGTCGGGCGGTGGTGGCGCACGCCTTTAATTCCAGCACTTGGGAGGCAGAGGCAGGCGGATCTCTGTGAGTTCGAGGCTAGCCTGGTCTACAAGAGCTAGTTCCAGGACAGGCTCCAAAGCCACAGAGAAACCCTGTCTCGAAAAACCAAAAAAAAAACCAAAAAAAAAAAAAAAACTTAAAACTGTAGCAGGGAGAAATTACTATAAGTGAAAAATGACAATACAGAACATTTTACAACTTTTACATGATGCCAATATCTGAATAAAATTAATGTCAACCTAGGCTCAAAAAGAGATGTGTTTTTTCTTTTCTTCTTCTCTTTCTTTTTTTTTTTTTTTGGTTTTTCGAGACAGGGTTTCTCCATGTAACAGTACTGGCTGTCCTGGAGCTTGCTTTGTAGACCAGCCTAGCTTCAAATTCACTAAGATCCACCTGCCTCTGATTCCCAAGCGCTGGGATTAAAGGCTTGCGCCACCACTGACTGGCAAAAAATGGCTCTAAAGTGAAGTTCCTTTTCTCCATCATACTGGAAAAAGCACTTTTCTTCCCCCAAGACGGGGTTTCTATGTGTAGCCTTAGCTATCCTGAAACTCACTTTGTAGACCAGGCTGATCTCAAAATCACAGAGATCCACCTGCCTCTGCCTCCTGAGTCCTGGGATTAAATGCATGTGCTACTATCGCCAACTGATAAAGCATATTTTTAAGCTATCATTAAAAAAAAAGTTTGTCAAGAGTAGTCTACAAAAATGTATTTCCCACGGAATGATAGTTTTGTTTTCAATGGTTAAAGATTACTTACGTGTCTCCTGGAATGTGTTCTTCCCAAAGCGGTCTTTGAATCTTTTGCACTATTAAAACACAGACGACAGAGTCAAAAGAGGGAATTAAAAAATGTTTTAAGTAATTCGGGAAAGCACTATAAGGTGTGATTCTTCCCAGGCAATCCTTTCCCAACTGTTCTTTTCATTAGTGCTTCACCCAACAGAGCAGACAGCCACCATGGCAACAAAGGAAGCAGAATGGGAAGGAGCAAGCACTCAACACACAACTTTGCAAATCATCTGCACTGTGTGTGTTAGGTTACAACACAAAGGAGATCTTCCTATGAGTTGCAATAAGATGCTTTCAAAAGACAGTGCCGGGAAGAGAATTTTCCCAAGACTTAGTCTGCACATCTGCATGAGGACCCCCTGTACTCTAACCCTGGTTCTCAAATTTTAGCTGACGTCAGAGCCACCTAAAAGGCTTGGGCTGAGGATGCAGGCCAAAGGTACACTTGTCCAGCACACATGGGCCCTAGGTTTCATCTCCAGAACTAAAGTTGGGGACTACCCATCGCTGCTTTGTCTAGCTGGCTTGTTTAAAAACAAATTGCCTGAAGTCACCACACCCCCAGTATTTGATACCACAGAAACTCTGGGCTGAGGCTAAGATTTCCCATTTCTAACCAATTCCCAGCTTTAGCCATTCTCAGACTGACAGAACACTTGATCTGTGATAGCTACAGATTGCAATTCTGGGGTTCAGAAAGCCTAAATGACTTCTGATTGCCCCACATGACGGAAGTAGGTATGAAAATCAGGTGCACAAGCTGCTTAACCTAAACTCTTTCCTGCGTTTTCTTGTCTGTGCTCCAAAAACACAAAGAAATTTCCTTCTGGCTTTGGGCTGGAATCCTAGAGCACCTTCAAACGATGGAAATCCCTAAGATAACCACCTATACAGTCTCTGTTGTACACGCCGGTGTTTTAGGAGTGAAGAATGAACAGATTTCATGACGCTCAAGCCTCAAGATGCTGAAACAGAAACCAACGGCTTAGCAGATTTTTCGAACATTGCCCTAGTCAGCTGATTTGCAATCTTCCACTGCAAACCGAGTGTCTTCTGGTACCTACAAACACCATCTTCCATAGGCAATCTTCCCACGGAAGACCTCCTACCCAGATCCCTATCAGGTTTTGGATGCGCCAGACACTCCCAGAACATCCTTCGCAAGAGATCCTAGAACCAACCTTCCAGAGCACAATTTAGTGACCTCTTTTCAGATGCATTTCTCTTTATAATAAAAAGATGCCTGACGCACCCTGTAAGTCCTTTAGACATTTAGGCCATCCCAAATACTAAACAAGCGGCTGCTTGGTCCCTCGCTAGAGATCTGGTTTGGCTGCAGGGTCCGTGTTGCCTATTACAAAAACAGCTGAGTCTTGGAAATTAAAAAAAAAACAAAAACAAAAACTGACCACCAAGCAGAAAGAATTTGTTAAATATGTGTTTGTCACATACAGCAACGCTGGTGTCCGAGTTGCTCTCGCATCCAGCTTGACTCCTGGGACTATATCCCCCTCCCCACGACTCTAGGGCCGGAACTGTGAGAACCGAGGCCGGGTCGGCGAATCTCTGAGACAAGCTGAGCCCGTCCTGGGAGGCGTGCGGGGCGGCTGCACTTACCCCGGGGACCCCGGGTATCTCAAGCTTCTCCGAGCCGCCATCCTACCGCTCCCGACACTCCCGGCTGCCAAAACTCGCGCCAAGCTTGCGCTATTCAGAGCAGCCAATCAGAGCCTAGTCTTGTCTCTGCCCCGCCACTTCCGGGGCGGGCCCAGCCGGCTTCCAGCGCGAGAGCATGACAAAGACCCGGACCTGGATTACGCTCTACAGCAGAGCGGAGTTCCGACGCGTACCGCTGAGCTGCCACCGGGCTGTTCCTCTTACATAAATACCGCTCCAGGGTTTTGGAAATTCGTGGGCGGGGACATGACCCGGATGGTGCGGGTGTGGGTGGACCCGAGCCGCTCCTGGACTTCCGGGAGGCTTATTTGCTTGTATAGGGACGATTGTCGAGTTCCTTGCTTTGAGACGTGTAGGTCCTGCTTTTAGCTCCCTACAGTAGCTAAATGTTGAACTTGTTATTGGTCCTCCCTTCCTTTATAAACAGAGAGGATCCCTTCTGATCCCATATTCGTGATTCTTTTTTAAAAATCTCTTGTGGTGCAAAAGAATGAAAAATGAACTTAATTGGATCAAAGACGTAAGAGCTAAAAGGGCGAAACTCAGAAGAAAACTGAGTCAAAGCAATGATCTTGGCAATGATTTTTTAAAATTTATGTGTATGAATGTTTTGTGTGTGTGGGAGGGAGAGAGACAGACTTACGTGAATGGTCCCTGTGGAGGTCAGAAGAGAGCATGGGACACCTGAAACTAGAGTTACAGATGTTTGTGAGCCACCATGCATGTACTGAGAGTCGAACCCGGGGTCTTCAGTAAGAGGTTCTAAACGTCTGAGCCATCTCTCCAACCCCGACAATGATTTCTTGATTAACTTAAAACACAGCTGGCTATAAGTGTAGAGATGGGGAGAAGGGGATAGATGGCTGCACAAAAAGGTGGTTGTATTTAATTCCACCAAATCATAAACTTATTAATGAAAAAAATGGAATGTCCAATTTTATGTTATATATTTATCACAATAAAATATGTATACAAAGGAATATAATATTGTAAAGATAAAACACAAGCACCCATATTACTGAATTAGGACATAAAAAGTTATAGTTTTCATTTTTCAAGACAGGGTTTCTCTGTGGCTTTGGAGCCTGTCCTGGAACTAGCGCTTGTAGACCAGGCTGGCCTTGAACTCACAGAGATCCGCCTGCCTCTGCCTCTCAAGTGCTGGGATTAAAGGCGTGCACCACCATCGCCCGGCATATCCTTTTTATTTGTAAAGCATTTTAATGCATTTCGCCTTGATACACCCCTGTGTATAATTATTGCATAGTTATAAATGACATCTGGTAGGTTTTCTTCAAGTATGCTTACCAAAGCCATAATTTTAAAGTCTCCACATCTGCATGGAGCTGTAGTTCACTCACGTTGCCTTTGGAATTCATTAGTAAATATTTGTGTCGTTGATATCCTCTTGTGCTAGGAATACTTTCTTGCCCTTTGCTATTCCCCACAGTGCATCACTATACAATCTTGTGTCTCCCGGGGGGGGGGGGCGGAGTCTGTGAGTGTCTAGGGCAGAATCAGTAGAGCTACTGCTTTGTGAGATTATAGACATGATCAGCTTTGCATGAGGCCAGTTTTCGTACGCGGATTTGTGAACTGCAGACTGTTCAGTTAATGCTTCCCTTGATTCCACACAGTTGATAAGGTTTTGAGATGAGGTATCTGTGTTTATAATTTGCATTTTCCTCAAGCCAATCGTCTACTCATTGCTTATAGTTCATTCCTGCTTCCTCTTCAGCGAAATGTGTGCTCACAGCTACCCAGAAATCATCCGGGTGACTGCGCAGAAGGATAAACCACCTTGAGGGTATTGAAGGAAGTTCCCCATGGATGGGTAGAAACGGGCTTCCTGGAACCACTGAAACCTGGAACACAGTGGAGAGAGGCAGCAGCTCCATCTTCTGGGGGAGGGGTGTGGATAAACATTTTATGCTTTGTAGTGCTGGAAAAAAGAAATCACTCCGCTCTTAAAACAGGAAGGGATCCCTCCCTCAGTGGAAACAACGGGAACCCAACCCAAATAGGTTTAAATCATGAAAGTTATTTCTGAGTTTGTGTCACTGAAAAGTCTGGAGATAGGATCTTTGTCCACTGCGTCCTCAGCTTGATCCAAAGGTTTGAGAGGTCCCTGGAACGCTGGTTTTTTTGTTCTGGTTTGGTTTGGTTTTGGTTTTTCGAGACAGGGTTTCTCTGTGTTACAGCCCTGGCTGTCCTGGAACTCACTTTGTAGACCAGGCTGCCCTTGAACTCACAGAGATCCACCTGCCTCTGGCAAGTGCTGGGATTAAAGGTGTGCACCACTACTGCCCAGGTGATGCTGGGTTCTACCACACACCACCACTGCCGCCGCCTGGATTTCCTATGACCCAGGCGTTACTCTAAGTGATTAGTTTCAGTCATCTAATTGACTTCTGCATGCCCCTCTGTGGTGGGCACTATAACCCCATTTTACCTCTGAAGACACTAGGAGCAGTCCCATCAAAAGCCAGTGGATCTGCCTGCCCTTGATGCAGGGGTCTTAATCGCGTCTGTACCTGGCAAGTGTGATGTGTTGAGATTTATATTCCTCATAACCCTAAAGGGGAAAAAGCGAAGGGTGGTTTGGATTCCACCATTCTTTCCGTGTGAAAGCCTAGAATTCTCAGGCCTGACATACATGTGCCTGTCTGTGTTGCCCAGGCTTTTTCACAGGGCCTGCCTGCAGGCTAGGCAAGCACTCTACAATGACGCTACAGCCCAGCCCCTTTCCTCCTTGTAATTTGAGACTTGGGCTTACTAAACTGCTCAGGCTGGCTTCAACTGGAGATCCTCCTGCCTCAGCCTTCTGGCTAGCTGGGATTATGGGTTTGGGCCACCAGGCCAAGTCAGAATACTAATAGAAATGTTAGTTAAAACCAAACAGTGCGGGCTGGAGAGATGGCTCAGTGGTTAAGAGCACTGCCTGCTCTTCTAAAGGTCCTGAGTTCAATTCCCAACAACCACATGGTGGCTCACAACCATCTGTAATGAGATCTGGTGCCTTCTTCTGGCCTGAAGGCATGCTTGCAGGCAGAATACTGTATACACAATAAATAAATCTTTAAAAAAAAAACAAACAGTGCTTACAGACACAGAGACACATAAACATTAACAATCACACTATTCAAAGCCAGTGGAGGTAGACAATATATTCCTTAACCTCCTAGAATCATATAAATTCCCACAGGAACTGGGGTGCTAGATATGAAAGGGGGAAACAGATGCTCTGAAACTGATGTTTGCTGTCTGCTGTGACTACCACTGGTGAATAAAAAAACTGCTTTGAGCCTATAGCAGAGCAGGGCATAACAGAGCTAGGTGGGGAAAACTAAACTGAATGCTGGGAGAAGGAAGGCAGAGTTTAGAAAAAGCCATGGAGCCGCTGCCAGAGACAGATATACTGGAACCTTGCCGGTAGGCCATGAACCTCATGGTAAAATATAAAAGACTAGAAATGGGTTAATACTAGACCTAAGAGCTAGCTAGGATTACACTTAAGTGATTGGCCAAGCAGTGATTTAAATAATACAGTTTCTGTGTGATTATTTCGGGTGTCGGGCGGCTGGGAAAACAAACAAGTGGCTTCCTACAACATGAGACAGACAATTCAAGCCAGCCACTTCCAAAATGACCACAGAAGCACAAATATTCCATCTAAGTGTCTGAACACTTGAACTCACCTTTGCTCTACTCTCTGGTGCTACTTTTCTTCAACATCCACAGAGGGCAGTAATTCTAGGGTGGAGGGAGAGGAGAACGGAGGGCAGGGGATCTTAGGAGAGGTGTGGGGTAGTAGTGGCACAATTAAAGCTGACCAGTGGATACCACAGACTCCTGGTTAGTGCTAGCTGATCGTACGTGACAGCAGGTGTCGCAAGTAGACCTAGAAACACCATTTCAAAGCTTCTGTTGGCTGTCTGTATTGAGGGTGGAAACCAGGGTGCCTGCCTGGGCTTCCCAGAAGGAAGCTACAGCCTAGCGTGGGGTGGGAAGAAAAGAACAAAAGAGCTTACTCACCCTAAGGCATTAGCAGAAATGTGGGTGCCACGAGCTGGCCAATTAGAAGAAGGGTCAGGAGAGGGAGGGGGCAGGGCAGTGGACAAGAGACTCTACAGCCAAGGAGGATCCAACTGTGAGGAACATTCCATGAAGAGAATGGTGGGCTGTATTGTTGGGAGGCCATGGGCAATGTTTTCTATTTCAAGATGGCAGCTGTGTTGGGCTGTGTCCTTTGCTCCACTGTTTGCCTTTGTAAATGTTGACTGAATTCATCAGCCTTGAGTCAATGAAGCTCATAGGGTGGTAATGAATGAAAGTTCATGTTCATGGGGGTGGAGGGAATAAGAGTGGAAAGGGAACAGAGAACAGAGGTGGATAGTGAACTTGCCTCAGTCCAGGGTGACCTGGAACTGTTACACCCAGATCACGGAGTCCCCCCCCCAACCAAAACCAACTAGGAGACTGAGTCCTGTATGTAAAAGCAAAGAGCCTTTATTCTAATACAAGTTTGCAAACTCAGACTCTCCATGTGTCTAACACACTGGAGTGATTGGAGAGTCCCGAGCTCAGTTAGGGTTGGGTTTTTATAATAGCAAAGGTAGGGGTGATGGATCTCTAAGGTTTAGGACCCCTGATGGGTTGACATTTGTCTGTGGGTGTCCTGGTGAAAAGCGATGGGTGTGTGCTGGCAGGTGATCCTATCTATAATGGTTGGAACATCAGGAATTTCCTTTGAATGGCCTGTTCCTGGGTGATGCCTGGCCTGGGTGGTCTCAGTTTGTCGTCTTTCTTGGAACCAGGGTAAACTACTGAGACTCAGGCCTCTATTGAGCTTGTCATGGCTGGGTCCTACAGAACAACAGGAGCAAGGACTGTGGAGCCTTAAAGACATCTGAGAACAGGTTACTTCAGGACATGGGTTGTGAGGATTTAAATTATATATAATATTTTCATGTTTAGAAAGTTGAAGGAAAAGCTGTTGCTGGTATAATACAAAGGAGAATAAATGGCATCTCCTGGTGCGTACTTGTTCGTTCTCACGAAGGAGAGGCTGAGGCAGGAGAATCTCATGTTTATGCCCGCTACATAGCAAGGGTGTCTCAAAAAATAAAACCAGCCAGGCATGGTGGGGCATGCCTTTAATCCCAGCACTCAGGAGGCAGAGACAGATAGATCTCTTGGAGTTTAAGGTCAACCTGATCTATATAGTGTGTTCTAGGTCCCCAGAGGAGCTACATAAAGTCCTATCAATAAGAAGAAAGGAAGACAACAGCAACAAATAAAGAACTAAAACCAATGCAAAGAAAAGCCAAGCAACAAAGGAAACAAAGCCCCATAAAGCCTGTTGAATGCTGGGGATAAACTGAGCGCGGTGGGGGGTGGGGTACTTCCCTATGACAACTTATCTTCCCCGTGGAGTAGTTTAGTGCAAACATTTGGTCCATCTCCCGAATTTGTAGCAGCTGATGTTTACATGGGGGTATTGTTATTTCCCCTCCAGGACGATGAGGAAGTAAGGTAAGGGACCCAAGATAGTTCATAGGATAGCTTTGGATGGCTTACCACTGTGCCTCACCGCGCTTTTTCTCTAGGGAACATTTGCTGAATTTTCTGTTCAGCAGTGTCCACCAGAGGGCAGAAGAAGAAAGGGACTGGAGACTTTCAACTTCAAGTGGAGCCCTGAGCTGCCTCAGGCGTAAATGTCAGTTTGTGATTAAGGGCTCATCATGCTTAACTTGTTTCTCCCCATTACACGAATTCTGTTCTTCCACAGCCCGTGAAATGCATTCCTGCTACTATCCCTTTAAAACAGTCTGACTTGAATTCTTTCATCTTATGTTATATATTTTATGACTTCATTTTACTTTATAGGGTCTCTTATAACCCATGCTGGCCTTGGCCTCACATGTCCCTGAAGATGACTTTGAGGTCCTGTGCCTCTGGTTTCTACCTCCCAAGTGCTGGGATTACAGGCATGGGACCACCACGCCAGGTGCAGGGTCTGGTTTTATACCGTGGGAAGAAAGAGAAGATCTTACATTTTCCTGCTGTTATTCACCGTCCTGTGGCACTTATTCAATGTTGTGTAGACACTAAATTTGCAATTTCATAAATAAAGGTCGTTATCTGTTACAGACAGACCCATAGCTGTAGCTGTGACACTGCAAAACAAATTGCAGTCCCCAGGAGGGCAGGGGAGGGCGGGCCATTTGCCCTTGGTCGGTCCCTTTAAGAGGCAGGGAGACCCAGAAAGAAAGCGGTAACATTGGTGTCTTTTAAAATTAGAGGGCAGAAAGATTTTTTTCCATTACACCCGAGAGCCAGGCCGCTAGATTCCTTCTCTATCACATGCTTTCCAACAGCCCCTTGGCTCTCTCACCAGAAGACTAAACTTACTTGCTGTGTAACTAATATTGGCCTACTTTTTCCAGACCTAACTGGCACTGTGCCAGCCCACATGGCTAAATTAGTCAGACCAGCACCTCATGAGTTAGCATTCTCATGTGTTTCAAATTCCATTCCCAGCGCCCTGAAGAGCTGGGAAGGACTGCCAATGGAACCCTGGCAGGAGCAACTAGCGCCACCCAAATCCAGGGTTTCTCTAGCATTCACCTGGGGCCTTTTTATTATAATCCAAGTGGGTATAAAAGAATCAAGGAAGTACGAAAGAGAGGGAGGGAGAGAGGGAGGGAGGGGGGAGGAGGAGGAGAAGAAGAAAATAGAAAATGAAGGAGAGGAAAGCAAAGAAAAATAAGGATAAAAAGAAAATCTCTACAGTAAAGGGTTCTCCACGGTGCTTCTGCAAACCCTGGTCAGAACTTCTGGACTGGGGCTGTAGCTCACCAAGAAGGCCCTTGCCTATCATGTGCCAGGCCCAACACTTTCAAACAAAACTTAGTAGGAAACAAAATAGTTCACCTTTTTTAATAACCTTGCTCATTTGGACATGACGTTTGATTGGCCTGAGAACACGCACAGTTGCAAAACCCGCCCTGATTCAATGGTTGCCGGCAATTTCCCTCAGTAGCCCTTTCTGCAGCCTGGCCTGGTGGTGCTTGCCAGTAAAGCCAACCCTGGGAAGGCAGAGGCAGGCAGATCTCAGTGAGTTCCGGCTTGTCCAGAACTACCTTGTGAGATCCTGTCTCAAACACAAACCATCCAACCAAACAGCAACCCAGCCATTTCTACTCAGCTGAGAATGGAAATATCCAGATAGCCAAAGGTCCCATCAACAGGGAGAATCCACCAGATGTCTTCCTGGTTGACACCGCACCCTCTTTGTGAGATCTTCTATAGCGCGTGACTTCTTCCACTGCTGTGCTAAACCCGCTTAGCCAGCCCTCACAACCCTTCAACCTTGTTGCTTGGTATAAATGAAGATCACAGTGCCCTTGGTCACTAGGCAACAAGCATCACTTTCTCTGAGCTTGGAAAAGTGAAGCTTTCCTGGAGGAAGTGGTATCTGCAGTCCCACTGAACTAATGAAGCAGGTGCCCCCTAGGCCGGGGGGAACAGCATGGCATGTCCAAAGGGTGTGCAGGACACAAAAGTGTGATGCATTTGGGGACCTGAAGTATGTTCAGCATGACTAGGACAGCGCTGACGAGGTGGCAAAAGACAAGGCTAGAGAGAAACAAGTGTCCCCGGTTTCTTTACTCCCCAAGTGTAGGACAGAGACCAGCAACGTTATCACCTGATGTCCACAGATGTGCAGAACCGTTGGCCCAACTCCGGACCTCACGCACCAGAGTCTTCAAGGCTGACACGTGGTATGATGTGCTGCATGGTCTGAAATGCCCCCCTCTGAGGACGTTCGGCAGTTCAGAGTGGAGTGCAACAGGCCTCCGGGAGATTAAACAGGGAAACCACATCAAACTAACTATTCTTGGTACGGAGTGGGTCAGCACAGGCCCATTGAGGGGGCAGGTGGGCCGCTAAGGTTGACATAATTGTCTTAGCAAAAGGTGGCCTTCTATCCTTCTTGGACAGTGGGCGTGAAAGACAGAGAGAAGCAACCAGACTTGTAGATAATAGACAATATATCACTAGGACCTGGTAGGAGCTAGGCCTGAATTTTTGCCAAAGGCATGGCTTCTTTAGTAGGAAGACTTCCTAGGGCCAAAGAACTGTCAGGGAGCAGTATCAGCGGCTATGGGAACACAAGAGATCCTGAAGTGAGAGTCCTTCTGGGTCAGCATAGATTGCCTAATGCAGAATGTGAGCAAACTGGATTTGTCTACACCCCACACGTGTTACCTGTGCAGAGTGCCCACCCACCCCTGAGGCAGGGCACCGCTGCCAGGGTTACTCCCAGTCCTCTCCCTTCTCTCTCCCTTTTGCATAACCTACATGTAAAGCCAGAAGCCTGCCAGTGTTCTCTGGAACCCCAGCAGCCTTGTGGTATTGAGCAAGGATGATTCTGCTCTGTCGAATTTGGCCATCAGAACTATTTCCCTCCTCCTGTTCAAAACATCAACACAAAAGAGCTGCTAAGACCTTCTATGCAAGCCGGGCAGTGGTGTTGCCCTTTTACCCCAGCACTCAGGAGGCAGAGGCAGGTGCGTCTCTGTGAGTCAGATCAGCCTGGTCTACAGAGTTAGTTCCAGGACAGCCAGGGCTACACAGAGAAATCCTGTCTCAAAAACAACAACAACAACAAAAAAAAACCCACCTTTTTTTCTATGCAAAATATATTGGGGGAAGGGTTTTACTTTTGGCCCAAACTCAAGAACATGGTATAGAAACAAAATCCAACTGCCAAGGCTTCTCTGAGGGGCCGGGAGAGACCGCCCAGTTGGTAAAAATGAATGAGCATGAGGACTCGGACCTGAGTTCAGTTGCCAGCATCCACATCAGAAGCCAGCATGTGGCTTGTGCTGTGTTTATAATCTCAGCATGTTTGTAGCCCCATGAACCCGAGCTGGAAAAGACAGGTACATCTCCCGGCCTTGCTGGCCAGCTATTCTAAGTCTGCTCAGTGAGCCCCAAGTCCCAGTGAGAGACCCTGTCTCAAGGAAGATGGATCCTGAGGAACAACACCTGAGTTTGACCTCTGGCCTCTCCATGCATGGGTTTACAAGTGACACACATGTACGTACACACACACACAAACACATTTTTGAACAAGTCAAGGTAACAAAGGGTTAAGAGTCCAAAGGGGGGAATAATCTAAATTGCTTTTTAGCCTGAATATATGGATAGTTAATATGCCAAGCCAATTTCACAAGTATCCCTGCTAAAAGAGAAGAAATGTGTCATGTCATGGGAATCAGTATGGATTTTGGCACTAAGTCTGGGACACAGTGGTCAACGGGCAGCTCAAGCAGGTTGGGGAAGATGACAGGTGGCCTTTTAGGATCTCTCATTCTGCAGGGTGCATGCTAACTTGGAGCCCAGGTTTCTAGCCTGTGACGACCGGAAGGCCACGATGGAGGAACTACCTCTGCACTGAGACCTAGAGAGCAGACCCCTGCAGAGAGACCCACAACTGAGACCTAGCTCCATTAAAAAAAAAAAACGAGGAGGGGGCTGCCGACTGAAGAACGGGAGGGATGCTCCAGGCCCAGGCAGGTCAGACCTGTAGCCTTCACCAGTCAAGAGGCTCAGGGAACATCTCTTCTCCCCGTTCTGCTCTGCCAGGGGACAGGCTGGCGAGCTCCACTTATTCTGCCGTGAAAGGGACCAGCAGCCAGAAGGGCTCATGAAGGACCAAAGGGGAAATTCCAGAATCAACGACATTTACGTTCCTTCAGCTGATGGCATCACTCACAAAACTGAAAGCAGGCGTAGCGACAGGAAGTTCATTCTTTCTGAAGATCCACTAATTCAGAAAAACGCTGAGGTGTGACTAGGCCATCAGGCTGTGGGCCTCACGCCCTAGACAGGGGCAGCAAACAGGTGAGACAGGCACAGAGAGGCCTCTCGCTGGGCATCTCCACCCTGGACTAATTAGCCAATCTCTCCCACTCTTACTTTCTCATGCATAATTGGAATTTATGTGTACTCAGCCACCATGCAGCTGCCATGTGCAGCGCGAGTTGCCTCACCTATGGCAGATGACGCTTTACTATCGGCTCTTCCCTTTGCTTAACTTGGGTTCTAGTCCATTCTTCCGGCCAAACAAGCCAATGTTCCTCCTGAAAGCATCGCTTTCTTCTCTTTCTTGGTTGTTCTCATGCATTGCCTAGTAGCTCCCAGCTGAGGGCCAACTACCACTCGCATGCAGAATCGTTCTCTCGCCTGCATGGCTCTGCTCGGGTACCATTTGTTTATCTGGTGTCCCTCATAGTAAAACGACACCTACTGTTCCGCCCTGAGATTGTGCCTTAACCCACCCCCCAGGGCTCTGTCCTCCCTGTTCCCCAGCAAGTGATGTCCAGAGCCGCTGCCAATTTTCTTGTGTCCCTACCTTGTTCTGCCTTTCAACGGTGCAGTTGAAGACCCTTCCCTATTTTCTGGGTATCCACCATCCGCAGGTTCTCTGGGGTTATTCACAGTTCTAACTCCCTGCTCCAGCTGTGGCTGCCAGGATCCTCGAGGGAGAAGAGTTCAAATCAAGGCCCAAAGTTCCCTCTCTAGATCTACATGGCTCTGCGTCCTCTACAACTCAGGAAGTGGGCTCTATCATCTAGGCCACTCTGCACACTCAGCACACACCTAAGCTCTGCTCAGATTACTCAAATACACTCCCGATACTGATACTATCTTGTTCAAGATGCCATCTGTGGTTTTTTTGTTTGTTTGTTTGTTTTTGAGAAAGGTTCTCTCTGTGCAGCTCCGGCTGTCCTAGAACTCACTCTGTAGACCAGGCTGGCCTTGAACCCACAGAGATCTGCCTCCCTCTGCTCCCCCCCCCCCCCCGTTGGGATTAAAGGTGTGCGCCACCAGGCCCAGACTCTGTGGTTCTTATCTGGTCCTTAGCATTCTGTTTTCATCCCCATGCAGCAATTCCCAGAGTAACCAGCTGTTCCCCAGAGGGATAATTCAGGGGGCATCGCTCTTTACTTTTGGTTTCCTCCTGAACCCAGAATGTGATCAAGAGCCTGTTCACAGCTGTCAACTCTGGTCATCTCTTCTGTTTTCTCTAGCTAACCTGGGTGCTCAGGACACACTGGCTCCTCACTCACCCTAGGGCCTTCGCACTCACTGTTTCTTCTATTTGAAAACCTTTCCAGACTAGGGGAAGCTGTTTCCTGTTCACCAAGGTTATCACCTCCAGCATCACCTCCCCACACAGACCTCTCCTGATAATGTAGTGCTTTTCAACCTGTGGGTTGCAACCCGGGGGGTGGAGGGTAGTGTCAAATGACACTTTCACAGGTTCACCAAGGACCATCGGGAGACACAGATATTTACATTATGATTCATAACAGTAGCAAATCAAGTTATGAAGGAGCCACGAAATAATTTTATGGTTGGGGGTCACCACAACATGAGGAACTGTATTAAGGGGTCGCAGCTGTAGGAGGGTTGAGAACCGCTGTGAAAACGACACTTAAGAGGGCAAATCAATACAACCGTTTTTGCCTAAAGCCTAGCACATCAGAACTACTCCTTTGCTTCTTTGCCTATGGCCTGCTTCTCTGAAGCACCTCCATGGAAGGAGCTTGTTGGCAGGAGGACTGTGTCGCTGTAGAACAGAGCAAATCCAGAGCTTGGCAGTGGCAGACAGGCAGTTACAGGTTGCTTGCCCGCCTAATAGGGCTTAAAGGAAATTAAATAAGAACACGAAGAACACCACGTAGGCATGGCCACAGCAGGTTCCCAAAAGGTGTGGTTATTGTCACCCTCATGGCTAGTGATTCCCAGGGGTTCTGAGACATGTAAAGAGTCACAGCACATCTGTAACCCAGCTTTATGCCTCATTTTCCCCCTCATATATGATGGCGGCTTCCATCAATCTGTTGACTCCCAATGGATTTGGGGTTGCCAAAATTGTGTCTTTTGACGTCATAAACATAAAAACAGAAACTCAAGCGGCATTAGCTGATGTATGATTCAGAAAATCCACTTTCTAGACCCAAGGCCACTGGTACTAAAGCTTAAGAGGTACAGCTGCTGCTATCCAGCAGCCCGGGTTTCCTCCTGAAGTTCATTGCTGAAACACACCCCCCACACATCCCAACAACAATAACAGCAGCGCAGCAATCTAGCGTGGGACACTGCTCTAATTATGTTTTTGCTTTAGTTGCAATTTGTAACCTGGGGATAAAAGCAGAAACTGGCTAAAAAGATGAGCTAATCTGGCTTGTGGAAGCACACTCTACAGTCTAATACACTCCATACATTTCATACATCCTTAGTCTATGCAGATCTAAAGGAGGAGAGGCAGCCAAAATATTTACTAAATGCCAGCTATCCTTAAAAACAGACTCCCTTTGGGGGTTTAGAGATTAAACGAGGGAGTGTCCTTACTGGCCTGGAGGGAGGGGTTGGCTTGTGCTTCCAGCAGGGTTGAGCAGGGTTGCCTGCAGGACTGGCCTTCCCTGCAGTGAAATGCTCTTCAGTTTCTGGCTCCTGGTCCCTGGCTCAGTGTCTATTACAAGCCCAGCTGTCCTGGCAGTTGCTAAGATGCTTAATATGCAGTGAGCCTGGAGGGAAGAAAGAACTGCCCTATGGTTAGGCAAAGACACCCTGAAGTCACTTGTCTTTCTGGAGAGGCGAGAGACAGAGCCCAATGGTCTTTGGTGCAGCCTTTGTGGGGAGAAAGACCATTGTAGAGCCAGTGCCCACCATCAACAGGGCACCTTAGGAGAACCAAAAGTGATGCTCAGGGATCGATAAACTGAATATAAAAAGAACTCCCACAGCACAATAACAAAAGCCCAAAGAAACCAGTTTCTAAAAACCATTTTAGATACTGGTTTTTATTCTATGCAATGAGTGTTCGCCTGAATGTATGCATACTACATGTGTGCCTGGTATCCGCAGAGGCCAGAAGGTGGAATTAATTAGATCCCCCAAAAGTAAAGTTACAGACAGTTGTAAACCACCATGTGCTGAGTACTGAATCCGGGTCCTCTATAAGAGCAGCAAGTGCTTTTAACGCCAATATTTCTCTCCAGCTTCACGAACTCATTTTTTTTTTTTTTTAAGGGGCAGAGGGTTTTCATTGACAGCTTCTCCGGAGAGGATATATAAATGTCCTTGGAGCAGAGATGCTCCGTATCAATGGCTACCTAGGAAACACAAATCCAAACCACACTCACTCAGACTATTATAAAAAAAACAAATGACACTTTCCATAGAAACATTAAAAAAAAAGCGTATACGCACAGAATTATCATTCAGTCCAGCAATTTCACTTCACAATTTCAATACACAGAGAAGTATTGAAAGCAGGGACTCAAGGTCTCAAGAGGTCTCTTTGCTCAGGCTTCACTCAGTGTGACACTCAGTCTGTTTCCTCTTGCCTTTGGGTCAAGAAAAAGAATCCTCAGCTCCTTCTGCAGCACCATGTCGGGCTGCATGCTGCCGTGTCCCACCATGATAATGGACTGAACCTCTGAATTGTAAGCCACCCCAATTAACTGTTTTCCTTTATGAGAGTTTCTGTGCTTGTGGTGTCTCTTCACAGCAACAGAAACCCTAACTAAGGCACATATTAAGTGGAGTATCACAGTGTCACCTGCTGCCACTTATAGGGGATATAGTCAAGTTCACAGAGAGGAAGCAGGGTTGCGGCAGCGAGGGGCTGAGGTGAACGGAAGCATGAGAGCTACTGACAGAGACACAGACTCTGTACTCTGCAGGATGAACATTTCTGCAGGAATGAAGACAGAGACACGGTAGGAATGTGAACACAAGGACTCTCGGAGCTGGACGTTTCAAACAGGTTAAGAGGAGGCATGTTTGAGCACTTCACCAGGACAAACCCAACAACCCGCTTGGTCACCTCACTGCAACAGCCGTGCTCTGAATGTCAAGACCTATTTAGTGAACACTCATGAGTTTGTAAGTCCCAGGTTTGATGCTGGAAGAAAAGTAATGCCTGCTCTCAAGACCTTAGGCTTCAGTCGGGGCCAGAGAACAAGACAGAGGCAAACAGGATTTTAAAACAAGAAAGGCCATCTGGACTAGGAGCCGCGAATTCACTAGAAATGTAACTCCCAATCAGGAGAGGTGATTGGCTCTGTTGTCACCAACAGGTTACCCGATTTGCATAGTAATGGGTCACTCTCTCAGAAAAACAAGCTAGGGGCTGGAGAGCTTGCTCCGTGGTTAGGAGGGCCAGAGTTCAATTACAGTATTTGCACAATGGTGGTGGCTAACAACAGCCTGGAACTTCAATTTGGGGGAATCCAGCACCTCATTCTGGCCTCCTCAAACACTGTAATCATGTGATATATGTAGGCCAAGACACCCATACACATGAAACAGTAAAATAATAAAAGCCTGGCCAACCTCCATAGGCCCCTTTGCCATGTGATAACCTGTCCCACCATGGGGCTCTGCAGAGAGTCCCTATCAGCCAGATGGCTTCTAAGCAGATGGGCCCATGAATGTGAATGTCTTTAAACCCACAACGGTACACTTACATATTAAGTTGAGATGGTGGCTGCTATGCTCTCAGGCTTCCCAGGCTCTAGAACTGAGCTAAATAACCTTTACGCTTTACAAATTATCTGTCTCTGATACTGTGTTATAGCACCAGAACACAGACCAAAACAAGCTGTGTCAGATATTCATGAACATAAAACACTAACCATAATGGAAAGAACAGCCACAGGCCCGTAATCCCAGCTACTCAGGAGGCTGGAGCAGTTCAAGTTAGTCGTTGGCTGCACAGTGAGTTCAAAGGTAATTTACAGAGAACTCAAAAAGAAGAGAACACCAGGGATACAGCTCAATGACAAAGAACTTTCCTAGCATATACCAGGCCCTGGGTTCAAACCCCTATAAGACATGCGTTCTTTCGCTCTGGCTCTCTCTTTCCTTCCTCCTCTCCTAAAAGCAACACTCCCCCCCAACATACATAAAGACAAACACAAACTTGAAGAAGCTGGTGTGATAACAATGGCGATAGTGGAATTAAACAAAATGGCTTGAAAGAAATTGGGAGTTAGCTAACACCTGTTAACACAGAGCAGGCCACAAAGGGAAAGCAAAAGGTAGTTAGCTGCAAACAGGACACCTCTAAACCAGTCGTATAGAAAGAGAATTACTCAGATATAGTGGAATTAAACCCATCACCGCAGACCAACAGCTGCTCATGTCTCTTGACACTGTTGCTTTGGAGCAAAGCTGCTCCTAAGGCAGGGGACCCTTATCATTTATAGTCCAGATGCTATACCATGATGTTCCTGCCACGACATGTGAGGACAGTGGCCACACTGGTAGAGGGGTAGGGGGCAGTTTAAGTGACACAGAATGACTGGGCTGGGGAAGGAGACCAGGGATGGGAAGGAAGCGATGGGAGGGGTCCCAGGAGGGCCATCCTTACTCAAGATGCACACCACGGGCGGGCTGTCCCAAACGTTACACTGCACTCGTAAGACATTCTCCACTCACTCGAAATGCAGAAATATTTATTTTGGTTTCCTTCATTGTTTTTGGAAATTCTGTTTTGGTTTATAAAACATAGAAATAGCCAACACTGAAAGCAAACATTCAAAACCCCGTTGTGAAAATTATTGACTTCTTGTGCAGTTAAGAATACAAGTATGAAGTTAGGCTACCAAATAGTGTTATTACAATGACGATTCTTTAGTGCAAACCCAGTTGTGGTTCAGTAACACACGCACTGTCACACAGCCAACAAGGTGGCCTCAAAGGTATAAATGACAGCGTGACTAGGTCACATGTGGCAAAGACTCGCAGTAAAGTGAAATGCTGCTAATTTCCCAAATTAACTTTGCAAAAAAAAAAAATTCCTTGAGAAGTTAATCCCAGGATTTCCCTCAGATTTCTACATACCAGAATTTTGCCTTCTCAAATGCATCTCACAGAAATCAGGTAGTTTTATATTTACTCACTACTGTCCATTCTAATAAGTACCCATATTTACCAACTCCCTTAATAGTTTTGACAACACTTTGCCTGAGTTTAACTGGGAGGAAAAACAGCAAGTTGATCCCCACATCACCATTGGCTAGGAAAACCAGGTTTGGAGCCCAGCGGCCATCCCAGGTATGAGGTGGCTCCACGAGGAGCCAGTGGACAGCAGCGGAGGCATTCACAGCTGAGCGCGGCCAATCCAGGTCACTCTTTGACAAACCATCTTCATTGCAGAGTCTAAGGCATGGGGGGTCAGATCTGGAGAAGAGTCCGAGGGCATCCTGCTGCGTGTGTGGGAAGCTCCTGGCTCGCAGGAGCCGCCATGTTTTCTTTTCTTTTCTTTCTTTCTTTTTTTTTTCCGAGACTGGGCGCCAGCATTGTTCTGAGGAGGACTGGTCTTTTAGTTTGCTGGGAACCTTGTGTCCCAGCAGGCACAGCAGGGATCATTTGGAACCCTTACAAATAAGAAGGGTTGTGTGAGTGTGTTGTGTATGAGGTGGAGGAGTGGAGGGGGAAGGGATTTAAAAAGAGCAATCCGTGGTCCACGGTGGCTTGCTTCAGCCTGGACACTTGTTCGTACTCATAAAGGGACAGCTTTCCTCCAGTGCACTGTACTCTTCAGAGCAGCAGACAGCTGCAGCATGGGCAGCAAGTGGCAGACACATCAGAGAGAGCAAAGTCCTAACCCCTCGGTGAAAAAGACAGGAGACAGAAGTTTTAACACCCACCTTAGCGGCTGAGGAAATCTTAAATAACTTAGCACTTTTATGGGTTCCCCTTTACAATATTTAAGGCTCGTTTTGGAAATCGTGTATCACCAGGGTCATGGGCTGCAACACACGTGACTGTAAGGCAGTGTTCTGTGCCCTCTAATATCCCTATGGTAAGACCCCGCGGACAAGTCCATCATGGCCATTTCCTTTCCTACACTTGCTGCAGGCGAAGTTACCAATGCGAAGGCCATTGGTACAAGGAGGATTGTGGAGGTGTGCCGTTTCTTCCAAGTAGTCATCTTCACATTAAATCTTGATGGTGGAATACATTTCATCTATCTGTGACCTGAAATAGTTCCGTAGCTCTGGCCTTTTTGCCTTCAATGTTGGAGTCAGAAGGCCATTGTCAATAGAAAATAATTCCGTGTGTATAGCAATGCCTTTGACCTGCAAATAAACAAGGCTGTTAAAATGAGGGGAGAAGACAGACACACAGAAGTAGCCTAAGATGTCTCAACAGAAATGAAGTTCTCAAAGGAGATGGAGACCTGTAAGGCACCCAATCTAGCCTCTCATTTCACTGTGCGTTCTCAAGGATGGACATGGGTCCCGTAGGACAGAATTCAGAAGTGTGAAATAACCTCAGGGAAGTACGCAGTCACACACTGAGTACTGGTGCTTCAGAGATGGCTCATCACTTAAGAGCACCCCGGTTCAATTCTCAGAACCGAAGTTGGGCGGCTCGGCTTCAGAATCTGACACCTTTGACCTCTTCAGCACCTGTACCCATGTGCACATGTGTATATATGCGTGAACGAGCACATGCACACACACAAATCTTTAAGAAGAAAATCCTTCTGCATCAAACTACTCCTAGTATCTCCTTAGGCCTGCTCTTCGGCCTCTAAAATCTCATTAAAAGTCAAGTCAGGGCTCCGTTCCACATCTGCCCTGAATCAGCGTCTCACCTGCTCAAATGGCTTCAGACCAGCTTCCTTCCCGAGTTTCACCATGTCTTCCAGGATAGCCTTCTGGACATCCTAACAATGTAAGGAAACCCAGATTATCTTCTCTCATCTCTAGAGGTGCTGAGAACAGAGTGGAGAGGCAGAAGACGGCCAGAACACTGCCAGGTCTCACCTTATGTCTGCACAGGTCCTCAAATGAGCCTTGAAATCCCCTCTTGGAGGCCCAGGAACCCAGGTTCTCAGCATCCGGAACCACAACAGCTATGAGAAATGCCTATGGCACACACAAGTAAGTCATTACCGGTTGATTTTTCTATATTGCAGGCCCATGAGAATATCTGGTAATATTATGGGTTGTCGCTCAGAATGTATTCCTGACATGTGCCCTCCCAGGGCTGCTTGAGCCCAGGTGAGGAACTACTATCCCTGAAGTAGAGAATTACAAACACCACCAGTCACTGGTAATCAAAATCTAACAACAAGGCAACTTTTATTTACTTTGATACAAACTTTTTTAACTTGCCTTTTTTTTTTTTAAATTTTGAGAGCAGGGTCTCATGTAGCCCAGGCTAGCCTTGAATTGGCTACATGGTTGAGACTGGCCTTACATTACTGATTCTCTCATCTCTGCCTCCCAAATACTAGGACTACAAGTGTGTATCCTCCATGCATGGCTGTGTATACTTCTGGAAATTTTACATGTAATTAGAATATTATTTTTGATTTTCAACAGTGAATATTCTTGACTTACAACATAGTTTTCTCAAAAATATTTACAATGTCATAAATAAGCTAAGCATAGAAGTAAGCTTAAAAATGTAAAACTTTCCCCTGGATCCCTGGCCTATCTGGTCTTAGGTTCAAATATCAGCAGTCTATTAAAGAATGTAGCAATAAAATGCCTCTAGGGACATTCTGCCACACTCAGAGATCAGTGCCTTGCTCAGCCATCATCAGAGAAGAACAAATACAGAGACCCACAGCTGCACAATGTTCAGAGAACGAGAGACTGTGGAATACTCAGTCCCTTCCCTTGGGGTCCAGGGAATCCTTCAGAAGAGAAGGCAGAAAGACAGTAAGAGTCAGACGGGATGGAGGCACCCAGGAAACTAGGCCTTCTAGACACATCAGACCCTCACACATATGAACTTAGAGACCGTAGTGCACAGAGCCTGCACGGGTCCAAACCAGACAGGGTCCCAGCACTGAGAGAGAAAGTGGACGCCTGCCTCTGTCATCCCTAACCCAGAAGCTATCTCCAATTGATAAAAACTCACAAAGGAAAAATTGGTTTTTACCAAGGGAGTCTCACTGCATTTACTAACAGTAGGCCCCATGTGCATCAGTAGATGGTCCACATACAAACTCAGTGACATCGTTAGAGGGTCTCTGCTTAATAATAATGTTTGTCAGAACTTTTTAAAAACCTTTTCTGTGTCTTTTTTTTTTTTTTTTTTTTTTTTTTTTTTTTTTTTTTTTTTTTTTTTTTTTTTTTTTTTTTTTTTTTTTTTTTTTTTTTTTTTTTTTTTTTTTTTTTTTTTTTTTTTTTTTTTTTTTTTTTACTTATTTTGTCCTATTCCAGTTTGTCTTATTTTATTACTGGTTTTTAGATGGCTATGTGTTTTCTAACTAAAGAGAAGAAGGATGGATTTAGATGCGAGGCTCTGGGAGAAGTTGGGGGGCGGACAGTAATCAGATATATTACATGAAAAAATCTCTTTTATTGTGTTTCTGTTGTTGTTTGATTGAAACAGGGTTTCTCTGTGTAGCTTGGCTGTCCTGGAACTCACTCTCTAGACTAGGTTAGCCTCAGAGATTCGCCTGCCTCTGCCTCGCAAGTGCTGGGATTAGAGGCGTACACCACCATGCCCAGTTTTTGGTTTGTTTTTACTTGGTTTTTTTTTTTTCCCTTCATTAAAAAAACTATTTTCAGTAAAAGAGAAATAGAAAAAAAAAAGTAAAATGTGCCAGGTGTGGTTGTGCACACCTTTAATCCTAGCACTCAGGAAGCTGAGGCAGGAAGGTCTCTGGGAGTTTGAGTCTGTCTACAGAGCGAGTTCCAGAAAAGCCAGGATGACAAAGAGAAACTCTGTCTCAAAACAAAAATGGAAAATTTGGGGCCGGAGAAATGACTTAGCAGTTAAGAGCACTTGTTGCTCCTGCAGAGGACCCAGGTTCAGCTCACAACAATCCATAACTCCAGTGCCAGGGAATCTAAAGCCTTCTGACTTCCACAGGCACTTGGTGGTGCAGATATACACACACTCATACATACAACATAAAATAATCCTGAAAAATGTAAAACTGTATATTCCATAACAATTAATATTTTCACTCATGATTAAAGTTGAAACATACTATCAAACCCCTAGTATCTTTATCCAACTACTATCGATACGCAAGAGCAATTAACTAGTTTTAAAATCCAGAAACTGAAGAGAAAAAAACTTTTGGGGATTAGGAAAGGCCAATGGAGTAAAACCCAACACTGAGTTGGTGATAAGGAAGCCCACCATATAGCAAGGTCAATGGACACTGACTCAAACTGTCATTCACCTTTTTGTTTTGATTTTTTGAAACAGGTGCCTATAAGTACTAGCCCAGGTTGGCCTCCAAGTCATGATCCCTCACGCTGCCAAATACTGGTATTGTATCTGTGTCCCACTATGCACGGCTATCAGTTAAAGTCCCTATAATCCAGGCACTTGCGGGGCTTAGCCATGGCTCTAACTTAGAAAGAACATACCTGCAAGCTTTCTCCATGGACAAACACCTGGGCCACGGCTTCGCTTCGCAGGTAGATATTTTCAATCTTTTCTGGTGCTATGTACTCTCCCTGGGCTAGTTTAAATATGTGCTTTTTCCTGTCAATAATCTTCAAGGTGCCATTCTGTGTATCAGAGAGGAAGGGATGGTGGGTGAGTTAAGACTGGTTCCCCACCATAAGTCACAGTACAGGCTATTTGAGATTGCCTAGAATCATTTAGCCATGTGGAGAGAAATCCAAGAGCCCATGTGTTCTCTGCTTCTCCACTTCGCATCAGACTTACCACTGTGTTTCACTTAGCCTCCTGTTTGAAGTAGGGACACATAATATGCTCACCAATGGGGGTGTGTTCCCTGACAGCCAGGACACAGCCTTACCCTCCCACAGCACTCTGCAGACAAATCTCCATGGCCACTGCCGTACTTCAGAGGAAGGCAGATGCTCCGGTACTTTGGGACGGATGGTCCCACACATACAAACCTGTGGGAATGCTAACCAGCACCCAAATTCAAGTACAGACTTGATGTAAACCCCCCCTTTTTTGATTTTGGATGTCAAAATGGGAGGCAGCAATCAACTGATTTTAGGCAGCAAAAAAGCATTGTGCTACAGTGAAAATCAAGATTTTAATCAAGTATTCTAAATATAAACCCAGTAGCACAGACACTGAGAGAAACAATTAATAAATGGGACCTCCTAAACTGAGAAGCTTCTCAGCAAAGGACACGGTCAACAAGGCAAAACAACAGCCTACAGAATGGGATAAGATCTTCACCAAACCCACATCAGACAAAGGTCTGATCTCCAAAATATACAAAGAACTCAAAAAACTGGTCATCAAAAAAACAAATAATCCATAAAAATGCTCAACATCCTTAGTCATCAGAGAAATGCAAATCAAAACAACTCTGAGATTCCACCTCACACCTGTAAGAATGGCAAAGATCAAAAACACTGATGATAACTTATGCTGGAGAGGTTGTGGGGTAAAGGGAACACTTCTGCATTGCTGGTGGGAATGCAAGCTGGTACAGCCTCTTTGGATGTCAGTGTGGCGATTTCTCAGAAAATTATGAAACAACCTTCCTCAAGACCCAGTAATACCACTTTTGGGTATATATCCAAAGGATGCTCAATCGTGCCACAAGGACATGTGCTCAACTATGTTCATAGCAGCATTGTTTGTCATAGCCAGAACCTGGAAACAACCTAAATGCCCTTCAATCAAAGAATAGATAAGGAAACTGTGATATATTTACACAATGGAGTACTACACAGCAGAAAAAAATGGTATCTTAAAATTTGTAGGTAAATGGATGGAGCTAGAAAACATCATATTGAGTGAGGTAACCCAGACCCAGAGAGACAATCACATGTACTCATTCATAAGTACTCAAACATAAAGCAAAGAAACCAACCTACAACTCAACTCACAATCCCAGAGAACCTAGCCAACAATGAGGACACTAAGAGAGACACACATAGATCTAATCTACATGAAAAGTAGAAAAAGACAAGATCTCCTGAGTAAATTGGGAGCATGGGACCATGGGAGAGGGTTGAAGGGGAGAGGAGAGGCAGGGAGGGGAGCAGAGAAAAATGTAGAGCTCAATAAAATCAATAAAAAATTAGTAAGTCTGTTTCCTGCAGGATACAAAGGATCTACAGTACATCACTCAGCAAGTAGAGGGGCGGGGTGCAAAAGCCACAGGCTGTGCAGCAGGTGCGTGGTGGGGGCACACGAATGGGGGTGGGGGTGGGGGTGAGGGATGGGCACATTCCTCCCTGCTGCGAGACAAAACTGTCTGCAAAGAGAAGTGACAACTCAACTTACTGGTAGCCATTTCCCAATGTCTCCCGTGTGTAACCAGCCATCTTTATCCAGAGCTTCTGCTGTTTTTGCTGGGTCCTTCAAGTAGCCTTTGAACACATTAGCCCCTTTCACACACACCTAAGAAAAGAAAGTCTATTAACATTTACTAGGGATTCTCCCAAGAATTCACGCATGTGTGTATTCCACCCTTTATCCGGAAGCCTTCAGTATTACGCTCTAGAGGGAATTACCAAAGTCCCATCAGGACCTTGGGGCCATTTCCAGTGTCCCCACTTCCTTTACTACAAGCCACAGGGGAACGCAAGTCTCAGACCGAATGACATCACTTGGGTAATTAGGCTTTCCAAGCAGCCTAGGCAGGGCCATTAGCAGACTGGGGACAAGCCCCACTGGAGCTTTGTATCATGCTCTGGGGTCCAAATCCCTAACGGTCCTGCAGAAAGAAGGACAAAAGCATCCTGCCTCCAACCCCGAGGGGATCAAACAGAAATGCCCTTTGAATTGACCTGCTTGACTCCAAGATCCCAACAGACTCGAGCTTAACAGCTGTACTGAGCACCTTCCCGACGGGGCTCCTAACAGCAGCTGTCACAGGATGCTGCTCCGCAGTGACAGGCAGGTCTTCACTCACCTCACCCTCACCCTTGGCAGCCATGTAATTCATTTCTTCCACATCGACAAGCTTTATGTAATTGCAAGGCATGGGAGAACCGACATGGCCTGCATATAAAACGGAAGAATCATTTCAAAGTGCACTGGAATGGCCTCAGGTCAAAGCAATTTTACAACCACAATATACCTCCTCATGGTGACAGCTGCTACACATGCCTGGCTTTTGCAATTATAGCCTGGTAAAATAATTTAAGAGGGCTTCTTTCTCGAAGAGAGGTGAGAATACCCAGAGGTCTATTCAGGACCTTTTCCATTTCTGAGGTTCTGAATACATCTCCAACATTGAAACTCCAGCCACTGATTTGAAGGTGGGTCCAGATACTTGCAGGCATGCCTTCTAAATAAAACTGTTACTTCAATTCCATGATCTGATTGCATTGACTCCACCCACCCACCCACATTTTTTTTTTGCCCCAATACCTTATATAGCTCAAGATGGCCTTGGTTTTCTGATCCTCTTGCCTCTACCCTACCAGTGCTGGTACAGGCATGCCACATCCAATCTCAAACCTCTCTCTCAGAGAACACAGGTAGCTCTGTACACCCTGGTGATTCTCTGACACATCCCTTGGTTCTGATTGACACAGCCAGTTTTTAGAGGAGCATGGTTTTACATTTAAGTCTATTAAGACATTTCCACAGTAGATTCAACTCTCTTGTCTAAGAGGATTAAGGATAGGCTGTATGCTGCTTAGATTTTGGTCAACTTGACACAAACTAGGTCACCTGGAAAGAAGGACCTCAATAGAGAGGATGCATCCATAACATTGGCCTGTAGGCAACTCTGTGGGGGCATTTTCTTGATTAATGATTGATGTGGGGAGGGCCCAGCCCACTGTGGGCAGTGCCTCTCCCTGGGCAGGTAGTCCTGGCTCATGTAAGAAAGCAGGCTGAACAAGCCATGGACGGCAAGCCAGCAGTGCTCCTCCATCGCCTCTGCTTTGGTTCCTGTCTTGTCTCCTGACTTGAGAGTAGTAAGATGAAATAAAACCTTTCATTCTCAACTTGCTTTTGATCTTGGAGATTTGTCATGGCAATAGGAAGAAAACTAGGAAGGGCGTCTTTTCCCAAAACAAAAATAAGATATTACAGATACATTTTAAGAGTCTCACAGCTAATACTGCCTAAGTTTTAATAATCTAATATAGAGATTGTTGATCTAAATTCCTCTGGCTGTTGAGGAATATGGTGTTAAAAACTAAAGGTATAAAGACACTTCCAGAGTGTCACTTCAGCATTGATTCCTTGTAGAATTACATTATGAGATAGCACTAGATGCTGGGGTCTATGTTGCTAGATGGTTACTAGATTTATAATACACAAAATAAGCCAGGGAAGCTCATTCATTGCTGTGCAGAATACCCTACATTCTCTACATAATATTCTCTCTGTGTACATGCTATTTAAACAACATCTGTAACTTAGCTCCCCATGGTGTCCCTGAGATAACACTCACGCAGTGTCCACCATACACCCTGCCTACAAAACCATACCCATTGCAGAGGCTCTTCAAGTATTCTCCTCCCTGTTTGCTTTGAGTTTGTGTGCATTTCTATCGGCAGTTCCAACAACCGGCACAGCACAGCACATACTATAACTATAATATCTACTTACAGGTTGAAACTACCAACAAATGATGAGACCTGGTTCAATCACTGGCAAGTCTGTGGAGAGGCATTTCCTCTCAGATGCCCCTGCTAGGATGCCTCACAGCCTAGTCACACATTTTCTACCCAGCTCACAGAACCTCAGGACTATTTCCTGAGGCCTAATTCCTTGAGACATCTTGTGCATTGCTGTGCAAGGAGGCTAATGAACCAATCAATGATGAGCTCATTTCCAAGCATCCCAACCTCGAACTCCAATGAGGAGACTTGGGAAATGGCTCTCCTGCCAACCATACCTGCTGTCCAGTCCCCAGGCAAGCTCAGGCAGCAACCAGCGGTGCACTCAGTCTGTCCGTAGCCTTCATAGAACTTGGTCAGCAAGAAACAAGACATTATTAGTGTGAGAACTCACAGAGATCCGCCTGCCTCTGCCTCCCGAGTGCTGGGATTACAGGCATGAGCCACCACCACCTGGCATGCAAGAAGGAAGTTTTACTAACTCCTGAGGAATCCCGGCCTCTGAAACCTTCTAACTTTCAGTTTAGTAAGTTTACTCAGGAGCATAAAACGCACCCAAACATGTCAAACACCAGCGGTAGTCCATGTGGCCTTCCTACTCAACTTCCTACAGACAGGTAAGGGGGAAGTCTCCATAGGATGGGTCAGTACTCCTGTTCTACTAAGTCAGGATATTACACACGTCCTGTCAGCATGAGCCCTGGACTCTTCTATAATGTGTAGGCTTATCACTGATGACCCATCCCATCCCTGCAGCCATACTCTAGAGGCATGGCTCATACCTTACCCTAGATAAAATTACACATACATCTTGGCTAGGGCTAAACACGTGCAGATTTATTCCCCTAAGAAATCTGGCACTAACCTAATTCCAAACAAAACCAAGGAATACAAATGAGGGGCTGGAGGTCTGGGAAGGTTGAACACATGAGGTCAAGGAGGAGTGAGCTCAAGTGATCTAATGTACAGCATGGTGAGTGAGCTCAGGGGCAACTGCATGGAAAATGGAGTAAAATATAATGGCCGTCTACTAATGTCTGAGCTGTTTCTAAGTGTCTCATGGCACAATGTATGTGAAGTGACGCGGTAACTGGGCCACTGCTCAGTGCACTCGCGCATCATGCTGCACAATGACAGTATAAATTCTTGTCAATCCAAACGTGGGCTCACAGCATTGCACAGCCTGGGAAACTTGGGTGGTGTGATGAACCTCACCTGACAGCCGAGCGCGGTCCTCAGGAACGTCAGCACTGTGGCGGACACCGGAGCCGCTCCCGTGACCATCAGCCGGACTTTCCCACCCAGGCTTGACTTGCAAGACAGAGAGAAGCCAGGGTTACCTATGCAGAAGTCGGATCTCCTCTGTCAGACACTTGCTCGGGACCCCGTGTCCCAGCCGACCAGCTGTCCTGCAGCTGCACTGATGGGACTCTAACTTGGGACAGAACTCTAGATGTCCAGAGCAGGACCAGGACTGAACTCATTGCTCCCAAAGCTGCCCACATCCCCTGGCAGACTTGGCACTAAGCCAGCGCTCTGCTGCTAGATGTCTTAGGGATCAGATGATGACAAATACCATATTTTTGGCATTTGGGACAGCTCCTGATATTACATTCTTATTCTCAGGCTTAAATCTTCACCTCAGGAGTGGGATATTTGTACCAGAGAAGCTAAAGGAAGACGAAAACACCCAGAATCCTTCCACCTAGAACAGCTGTAGCACTGTTCAGATGTAGACAGAGAACAGGTTACACCTAATAGTCCTGTCTCTAACTTTCAGACAGGTTCCAGAAAGAACAGACATGTGTAGATGTGTTGTTCTTTCTTGGCTTCCTATCCTATCTACCCCAGTCCAAACACTCGTGTGTGTGTGTGTGTGTGTGTGTGTGTGTGTGTGTGTGTGTGTGTGTGCGCGCGCGCGCGCGCATCTGATTGATCTCTCAAGGCTGTGATGAGCATGCTAGCAAGCATTCCACCACTGAGCTGTGTCTCTACTCCTCTTTTTACCTTGAACTTTGCAAGAAGGTTTCACTAAGTTGCCCAGGCTAGCCCTTAATTTGCTATCTTCCCACCTAAGCCTCCTGAGTAGCTGAAGCTACAGACCTGCCCCATTCAGCGCTTTCTCTCTCACACACACACGCACGCACGCATGCACATGCGCTCACATGACTTTACACGAGACATCCATGAGGTGGGAACCTATCTGCTACCTGTATCTTGTGAAAGATGAGTTTATCCCACAGGCTGTTGTTTCTGATGATGCCGCTGCGAAGCTCGGCTTCTTTCCTTTTGGAGGCGAAGTCCAAGAGCCATCGCTTCACTGTGGTGTTTGCTTGTCCAAAGATCTAGTGAGGCAAGAGGGAAGGTTTGCACAGCTTCCAAGGTAGCCAAAACCAAAAGGGCAGACAACAGTGTGCTGGAGACAGCACGCAGGAGTCGTGGGGCTGCTGGAGGGTGGACACAGCTTTGGAAAACGCTGATCAGCCCCTCTAGCTGTGAAGTATAAATCTGCCCCAGTGCCCAACTCTACAAGAAATGAAGACATGCTCACAGAAAGCTACACACAAGCGTTATGTTTATAGCAGGGCTACTTGTAGTAGTCACAAGCTGAAACCACCCAAACAACTGTCATTAAAGAATGGCTAAATAAACTGTGTCTGACCATACAGCGGAATGGTAACTGGCTATAAAACGTGATAAAACACTGAAATGTACACTTTGAAGGTGTGGTATTGGTTGCTCAGGAATCTAGCAGGTAGAGGGTGGGTGGTAATCAAGGGTGTTGAAACTGACTGTGGTGTGGTTAGGAAACTCTGGAAGCACTCAAAGGCGTTGATGCAGCCACAGGGACATCCTCAAAGACCGCTGAGCGTTCCACCTTCACTGCTGGGATTGAACTGGAGCCTCACGCATGCACTTCACTGTGAGTTCTACCCCCAGACCCCCAGACTGCACAACTCAAGAGAATAAATTGTATATTATGCGAATTATAACTCAGTGCATTGTTTCAAAGGTTGTTTTTTTTTGTTTGTTTGTTTTTTTCGGAAAGAATGGATTTTAAAACTAACATGGTTTTTTAGACTAGAAACTCAGATTAAGCCTGGCCATGCCATGTGCTGATCTTGCCCAGTCTATGCTAAGATAGTAGATGTCACATCTTCTCAATTGGTATCATGGCCTGGACATTTCTCTCAGTGAGGTAAAGGGACACTTCATGCATGCAAGGGTTGGTGGACCAATTAATAAAACCATCTCGTAGTTATTTGTGTGTGAGTCACTCAGCACCTTGACGAAACAGGGAGAAGGTACAATAGTCTGTTTCACAGATGCGGAGTGAAGCTCAAAGAGCACGTGAAAACAAACCAAGGTGCAGCTTAGGGCTCAGCATGCACACAGAGCATGCTGTGTGTTCCCTTAACAGATCTGTGCAGGAACTGAGCCCCACTTCTGAAGAGGTGTGGAATGAAGCTCTATGAGAGTAAAGGGACTGCTGGTGGCTGTCGAGGGCGACACAGCTGAACCCTAGTCAGACTGGCGCCAGGCCTCACAGTCCCACCTTCTGTCCCCCACACTTCATTGTGTGGGACTCACCCTGTCAAACATCCGGTTCAGCAGCCTTGGGACCACAGGGAAGATAGTGGGCTGAAGCACCTTGAGGTCCTCCATCAGAAGCCTGATATCTCCTTGGAAAAACCCTATCTTAGCTCCGTGACACAGCATCACACACTACGAGTGAAAACACACAAGCGCCAGCATTACAAGGAGGCTCCCTGCGCTCAGACTCGGCAAATGAGCCCAGTCTTTCAAACCAGCTTCCAGGAACCATAGCACTCCCTAAACATGGTGGTTTCTTTAAAAATGTGTCAGCGTTTACTTGCCATCATACAAACATGGAAACTGAGTATTTTCTGAAAAGACACTGAATTAGCTTGTATCTGTTTGCTATGTTTTACTTTGATTTGCCTTTTTTTTAAAAAAAAAAAAAAACAAAACTGGCCTGTTGGTTTTCTAAAGAGAGAGAGAGAAGGAAGGCATGGAGTTGGATGGGTGGGGAGGTAGGGAGGATCTGGGAGGAGATGAGGAAGGGGAAATAGTTCATATAGATCAGTATGGGAAAAAAAAGTTACTTTCAATTAAAAGAAAAAAACCCTTCCTTTAATAATAGTTCATCTGCAACCGTGTCCTATGGGCATTCTTTAAATGTTCAAACTCTCAACTTTAAACTGCAGAATTAAAGTTCAAATACCCAGGCTGGACCTAGAATAAGGATTCATATTCTTTTTAACCATCTGCCATTGCAAATGGGACAGAGCGAAGAACCTCGAGTCCAGACGGGGCGGTGCATCACACTTACCTGTAGCTGCTGCTCATACATGTGTGCCAGTGGTAAAAACGAAATCTGTGTGTCACTGGCATTCAAGGTCAGTGTGCTCTGCAAGACACAACAACTTAGCAGGGCACACACAGACAAACAGGGAGACACAATAGATGCCTACCTCTACAATGTTCTCAAACATATGGGCGAGAGGCAAGAAAGATATCAGAGTATCATCTGGGGAAGCGGTGAATGCACTCTGAAAGCAAGGACACCAGCGAGAAGAGAAGAGTTAAGACTTCCAGGATATCCCCATTTTCCTCCAGAGCAGGGCACACGGCCCCTCAACACTCAACACAACCTATTTCTACTCATGTCTTTATTTTGTTCTCACCAAAGAATCAAAAGTAACTTTAAAAAACAAACAGTATTATTGGGGATGGCGATAGAGCCTTGCATAAGCTAGGCAAATGCTCTAACATAGGACTATATTCCCATCTCAAGGCAACACCAGGCAGAGTGGATGTCATTCCTCCTAACTAAGCATATCCACTTCAGCACTATTTCCCCTCCGTAGAAAACCTTGCCCAAACTGGAGTGTTGAGGGGCTGTGTGCTCTTCTCCTTTCAGCTTTCAGTTACAACACCCTCTACCAGGAAGTTCCCACTGCCCCTCAAGCAACGTTAAGATCCACTGTCTGACAAGACAGCACTGTTATATTGCAAAGGGAAAGCAGGAAAGGTTTCCCAGGTCCTCTTATTTCCAGAGTAAATGGTTCTACTGGATGTGTTGGATCACTATTTTTACCTTAAAGCCTCCCTTCAGCTCCGGAAAATACTCAACAGTGGTTAATGCAACCTCAAATCTGATTTGAAGAGATTTGCTCTCCTATAAAATCCTGACCAAGATGAGCCTACAGGCAGATTAAGTGTGGATGCCTAGTGTTCCTCAGAGTGGGCCTTCTGAGGGATGGGTGCAGTGAGGGCTTGCATGTAAGTGTATGTTATTAGCACCAAGAAAGCTTGCCAACACAGCTGCAGTATGTCAATCAGAAATGAGGTGTGTGTGTGTGTGTGTGTGCATGCGCATGAGTGTGTGTGTGTACGTACACGTGCATGCATGTATGCATGCATATGCAATCTGCACTACTTTCTAGGTAGTATACTCTTATCCTTAAAGCGGGATCGGTCTTAGTAACAGTGACCCCTAAGTGGGGTCACTGCCTATGGGATGGGTGGGTTATAATTTAGGTTTGATCTAATAAAGTTAGAAATGTATCTCAATTAGTATTTCTTACTGTGAAATTGTTACATAATGAGAGATCAGACCCAGTAATATACATATATGTGTGTGCTTATATGAATGTGTGTGTGTGTGTGTGTGTGTGTGTGAGAGAGAGAGAGAGAGATATGTGGATTGAACCCAAGGCCTCAAAGATGGAAAGCTTGCTTTCTACTGCTGAGATACATTTCCAGCACTCATACTTTTAAATTTTCTGGTATACCACAAAACATCACACCAGTGTCATGGTTAGAAGTTTTGGAAGTTGAGCTTCTTCTTCATGGTGTAACTATTTTCAGTGAAGCTCTAACATTGCTGCAAGCGCACTTGAAGTTATCTTTGCCAGCCTCCCGGGAAATTCAGTTCATTTTCGTGGCGCATTAAGTGCTGGGCTTTGTTTATACATCATACCCCACAAAAAGGTGGGGGGGTGAGAATAAGAAAAGTGACAGTGTAATAAAATCAAGTCTGGAAGCACCCTCAAAAATCAGCCCTCAACAGCCACCAAAGAAAGATCCACTCCCCTAAACCATGAGGTACAGACAGCCTTCTGCCACAAGAAGTAGGGGTACAGGATGCTCCCAGGAGCCTGCAGCAGCACACTGTTAAATGGGAAGAGAACGCCTTTGCAAAGATAAGCATGCATCCTATCTTTGGAGTTACGGACTGAACTCTGCTCCCCTAAGCCCGGGTATCGGGAATAGGGCCCTGGTGTGACTGGATTTCAGCCTCCTAAGCGGAGGGTACTGGCAGCCCGTGAGGATTGCGAACAGAAGCCTGAAGAGGGCGGGCGTTCTAAGTTCAAACCTTTACCTTTCTCACACAGCGGAGTCACGCTGACCACAGGAAAGAGCGAGGACTTAAAACCTTCAGCTGCCTTTAACATTCACTGGTAACTTAAAGAAACCAGGTTCCTAATGCTGGAGTAAAGACGTTGAAAGGTCTCTCTCCTTTGTCTTTTCCTAAAAGTACTCACAGAGTGGCATTCAAACAGTCCCCACACGAAAGCCACCATGAGTAACATATGGTGATCCATTCTAATGTCACAGGAAGGCTTTTAGGATTAGGTCCATAGCAAACCATCTGAGAAGAGGGGACTTTGGGTCCTATGTACAATGTGGACCTATTGGGGTGAGGGGAGGCTTCAGTACTTTCTTGAGGCCTAACCACAATCACTCAATGTGAAGAACCATGGAGACACTCTAGAGAATTACCTCTGTCGATTTCACAAAAGCTGAACAGTCGCTAATGATGTTTTGGTGAGTGATCATTGCTCCTTTGGGGTTGCCTGCAGAGCACACAGGAAGCAGAACAAGGTTAGATACTCCACCGAGAGCAGCAGAAACCCTCTCCCATTAGGGGCTCAGACATCTCTGCTGTACACCCGCTGGGCAGCCAAGCACCGAGTAATAGTAAATTTCTGATCAACCTACGATCCCTTGAAGGAAACTTACTATCAAGAAATGGCCTTCCACACTCTTCACTAAGGTCTTTATGTGAGCCAACAGAGCATGAGAACTAGGAGTTTCATTCTAGGTAGAGTGCACTTGAGTTCACGCTCAGTCAGTGCTGAATTAACTACATGGCATGCTCAGATTCTGAGACTGCCTCCCAGAGAAACAAGATGACCTCGCTCGCTCCGCTTCTGTCTCTTGCTTTCTTGCACCCATCTACAATTAATTAATACATCACCCAAAAGGGAGGCAGAGAGCCCAAACTTCCAGATACTTCTGTGAAGTAAGTACATCTCAAAATATACCTGTAGTTCCACTTGTGAAACAAATTACTGCAAGATCTTCTGGTACTGGCGGCTGAAGAAAATTTTAAGAGACGGTACACATCAGAATCGAATGCACCAAGCCATAAGGTATCACCCCTCAATTCCAACAGTTTCCAATATGACTGCGCATTGCAAGGAGCAAAAGGCTGTAACCCAGAGTAACCCATGATGCTTACCTTGGGCTTCTTTCTGTTCGCTCTTCCAAGGTCCTTAATTAGAGGAGAAAGAGAGAAAACCTCAGTATTAAGATTTTCTATTCAGAGCAAAGTCAGGGCTATGGAGATGGCCCAGTGGTTAGGGGCACTGGCTGTTCTTCCAGAGGACCTAGACTGGATTTCCAGCACCCACATGGAAAAAAAAAACATCTGTAATTCCAGTCCTGGGGGATCTGATGCCCTTTTCTGGACTCAGATGGTGCACACACATGCTTCACAGACATACATGCTGGCAAAACACCCATACACATAAAAAATAAAAGAGTAAAGTCCCAGAGGTTACTGTAGATTTCACTCTCAGCTGGTTAATTAAATGAATGAGAGCATGCTAATGAGCAAAAGCCACAGTAGCTATTGTTCTAGAAAGCCAGCTTCCAGCTATCCTATCATAAAACTACATGAATAGTCTTGGAAGCAGGATTGATTCCAAAGACAGCAAAGTTCTCTTCACTGTATTTCAAGCCCCCCTTCCTTTTCCTAGGATAGCGTTTAGCAAAGCTTTGCTCCTGACCTTAAAAATACCTGCTGGTCCTCAGCACCCTCTCTCCTGACCACCTGGCTCCACCTCAACAACCTCTGCACAGGGAGAAACACTCTGCTGAATTTAAATGCTAGTCATGTGAAGGGAGGCTCAGGTTTCCATGCTCCACACACAGGGGAAGGAGGATTTGTGCACTCTGAACTGAAACAGGCTGCAAGGAGGATGAGAGGCCACTTCTGGAATGAGCATTAAGTGGGATCTAAGCTCTGTCCCTAGATACAGTTGTTCCCAGTGTAGACTTCTGCTAATGGGCATGTGCTTCCGTTTACTGCATTAAAAGTAGCCTTCGTATCTAGTCACTGAAAAAAAAAAAGAACTTATATTCTTTTCCTAGGAAAGTAAGCAACTTGAGAATGCATGTGGAGTGCGCTGGCATCTACCACAAAATGGAAATTGGATGGGCATGCTCAGGGCTCACTGAGCTCCACCTAGCACACTTTTAATCAATTTAAATTACACACATCACAACCAAAGATTAAAAACAAGAACAATGATGTCTAATTAGAATTCAATTAGGGTTGGGCACTGCAGCACACACCTATAATCTGAGGCAAGAGGACAGCTTGGCCCAGGAGTTCCAAACAAACCACCAGCTTAACACAAAACAAGATGACAACAAAAGCCGCCCCACAGTCAACAAGGAGCCAGAGCAGAGCACTTCTGCAAATGATTTTCCAAATAAGCTTCACTGACATTATCTACTCATCGATGCAAACTTTTCTCCATTTTGCTGCTGCTGTTGTTGTTGCTGAGGTAGGTAGGAGCTTACTCATGTAGGGCAGGCTGACCTCAAAATACCTAGGGCGCTGAAGATGACTTTGAAATGATCCTCCTACTTCCTCTTCCCAAGTGCTGTAGCTACAAGCATGCATCACTATGCCCAGCTCATCTGTTCAGAGTCCTTCAGCTGATGTGGAGTGAGAGAAAGCCATCGTCCAAGCAATTTGCTTTTAAATTAGGAAAGCTAACATGACCTCCATTGGTATATTATTTGGAGTGATAGCTTCGGAGACGTAAGTCTGTCTTGTTATTTCTTAGAAAAAATTCAAACAATTACTTTTAAAAATGGTCATTTTAGGTTAAAAATGAATAAAACTGAGTTCTAGTGAGTGACAAGCATATTGGAATACTTATGAATAATGAAATTTGTTACCTAATAAAAAATATAGATGGGTTGGTAAATACAGGGCAAAGTAATGCTGAAGCAGATGTGTTAAACCTGCAGCCATAGACTATTTAGTGGGAAGAAGGGGATGCTGTATTACTCAACAGTCTGTACGTCTGAAATGTTCATATTAAAAGACACAAGACGCAAACATTCTGAAATGCCTATATCCTACCTTGATTCTGCAAATATATGCACTAATACAAGTATATATTAATGAAAATGACCTCACAATCAACCATAATGCAAACTCTAAATTCTTTTCTTCTCAGTTTTATTTATAAAATGTTCTAAAATGCATAAATTACATTAAGCAGGTAAGTGTGTGTGAAACAAGATTTTAATATAAACTCCGTACTACAATTGCCATTCATTCATCAAAGTCATGTTTTAATTTTAAAATTATCTCTTCATCATGCTGTGGTTACAAAAAGACAAAGGAAAAGAACAACAGTGTGTGTGCCTCTTGGAGGAGGGGACAGAAAGGCAGGCGGGGAACGGAGGTTTCAATAGCACGCACAGAGACTACAAATTACAAAAAACACACCAGTAGAAAGTCGGTAAAAAGCTAGCTAAACTCTAATTTAAAAAATGAAGCCTAGGCAAAAATGCATATGGAGTCATCAGTACACTGCGTGTGAATATGTAAATATGCACACAGTTGCATGTTGGTGTTGGAATAATGAATTTTCCCTCTGTAGCCTCTAATTCTCTGTAGAAGGAAGAGGAGTAGACATTAAAAATCAAAACCTATTTATGACAGTTTCTCAAAAAGATTTATAACTTCAGCAACAGTGCAGCTTCCTCTTGGATGCACGTGGACAGGGACCTCCTGCTAGCTTCCTTGCTTCCTAACCTAAGACAGACCAGTGTTGGGGGCAGATCGTATGAACCCCACTGATACTCCTAGAATGTTTACCATTAATGTTGTGGTTAAGCTGAAAATAAACCACACCAAATATAACAACAAAAAGATAATAAATGAGCTGTGCCAGTTAGTTTCATGTTGACATGACACAAACTAAAGTCATCTGAGAGGTGGGAGCCTCAATTAAGAAAATGCCTCCAGAAGATCAGGCTGCAGGCAAGCCTGTAGGCATTTCCTTAATCACTTAATCAGTGATTGACGAAGGAAGGCCCAACCCATTGTAGGTGGTGCCATCTCTGGGCAGGTGGTCCTGGGTTCTATAAGAAAACAGACTGAGCAAGCCATGGGGGACAAGTAAGTACACAGCACTCCTCTATGGCCTTGGTATCAGCTGCCATTTCCAGGTTCCTGCCCTGACTTCCTTCAGTGATGAGCAGTGATGTGGAAATGTAAATCAAATAAACCCTTTCCTCCCCAACTTTGTTTTTGGTCATGGTGTTTCATCACAGCAATAATAACCCTGAGTAGGACAGAAACCAAGCAAAAAATCCATGTTAAGAAAGCTGGAGGAAGGGAATGAGGAGGGTGGGCGAGAAGGGTCTGTTAGTAAAGGCACTCGCTGTCAAGACTGGTTTCCTGAGGGTAATCCCCCACCCTCACAAGGTGGAATCAACTCCAGCAAGCTGTCCTCTGGCCTCCATGCCTGTGTCATCACACACACACACACACACACACACACACACACACACACACACACACACACACACACACACACACACACGGGGAGAGAGAGAGAGAAAGAAGAGACACCGACCAATAGATGACAGAAGGACAGATAAATGGTGAGACAATCTGTATCTGGCTTGGTTTCAGAGACCAATCAGTAAGTAAAAGGCAGTCAAGACCAAAAAGAGTACACAAGATACAAGCCAGAAACTTCCACCCGTGCATGGCTGAAGTTCCAGGGCCAGTGTTTATTGGCTCACTGGTGCCAAGGATAAATATGAGTACCACAGCCCCTTTTGTGATATATTAACACTGGGCACTGGGCATGTTACTATGCTGGTCAGTTTTGTCAACTTGACACAAGCCAGGACCATCTGGGAGGACGGGACTTGGGTTGAGAAGATGCCCCCATCAGATTGTCTATAGACAAGTCTGTGGGGACATTCTCTTGATTAATGATTGATATGAGATGGCCCAGCTCACTGCAGATGGTACCACCCCTGGGCAGGTCGTATAAACAAACCAATTGAGCAAGCCATGGGGAACAAGCTAGTTGGCAGTTTCTAGAAGGTTCTCTTGCCCTGATGTAAGTAAGCCAAATATAACCTTTCCTCCCCAAGTTGTTTACTTTTTTTTTCCCCCAAGACAGGGTATCTCTGTATAATAGTGCTGGCTGTCCTGGAACTCGCTTTGTAGACCAGGCTGGCCTCAAACTCACAGAGATCCACCTGCCTCTGCCTCCCAAGTGCTGAGATTAATGGTGTGCACCACCACTGCCCGGCCTTGGCTATGGTTTTTAACTCAGCAACAGAAACTTGACTGGGAAAAACGATGAGTTCCTATGCTTATGATCCCAGCATTGGAGAGCCTAAGGCAAGAAAACTGCTACAAGTTCATGACTAATCTGGGCTCCATAGTCAGTTGAGACCAGCCTCAGTTATGGAGTGAGACCATCTTAAAAAACCAAGCCAAGCAGAACAGACAAGGAACTCTGGGCTTGCAAACCAAGTCTTTGTTTAGTGGGAAGATGGGGATTTTGTTCTGTATCTTTACCATGGCTGACCAGCACTGGGTACCACATCCAACCCCTCAGAGAAGTGGGCCATGTGGAAGGACTCACCTCCAGGGCCTTCAGGCTGATGATTTCCACTCCACACTTTTTGCCTCGTTCCACTAGATCACTGCCGTAGGAGTCCATGATGACAATGATTTTAAGGCAAGGAGTTAGCTTATTTTCTACACCTTCTAACAAGAGTTTGGCCTTTTCTGGCTTGTCAGCAAAAATCACAGAGAGCTCAGCTGTAAATGAAGAGGTGATAAGAAATGAGCCCCAAGATGCCAAGAGCTTGATAACACACAGCACACAGATACTAAGCATGCTGGGGTGATGCAGATTTAAATGTAACACTCCCTCCAAGCAGATCTTGGAATGTAAAGTCACCAAAGCAAAACCCATAACCAAGACAATGGTCACCCCACGATCAAAGACATACCTTTGTTCACTATGTAGGTGATGGCTTCGGCTCCAAGGGTATCGTAGAGTGGAACAATCACCATCGAATAAGTAAAGCATCCCTGCTCGATGATCACCCACTAAACAGTCACGGAAAGAAAGCACGATGTCTTACCAGAATCATTGCAAAGGGCAGTATTTCAAAAGTCAAATCAGAAGCATCTACTGTAGCAAAATTAACAACTGTCTGTCTACCACTGTGCATCAGGTACCAGGAGGGTTCAAAACAAACACTCGCTCCTCCTTTTTAGTTTCTCTATTCTTGCAATCTTCTTAAGTTTTTAAGTTAGCCTACAAAATCTGCCCCTTCTTAAAACCAAACTGCAATCTGCCTAAAGAAGAGAGGCAAGTGTGAAAGGTCAGGCCTAGTAAGGACAAGACTGGCTTAGAGAGCAGCGACTTGCTGCAGCTTCTAGATGGCTGCAGACACCTTGGTGGGAAGAAACCCTAGTGTATCTGTTGTGACAGAGTCACAATTTGGAGCATGGGGGGGGGACCAGGAGAGAGAACAGCAAAAGACCAGTAATATCCAAGGCTGGGAGACCAGTGAGCAAGCAAGCTGGATAGAAGCCTCATGGTAAGGGCATACTGGAGTGAGCCTGAGTCTCGGCGTCCAGCTCTACTCCAGCGCACGGAACTACTAAAGTATTTTGGACAGCACAATGGCCGTGGGGTTTTAGGAACGTCAATCTCAGAGCAGCATGTAGTGTGGCCTGGGAGCCAGGGAGGAAGAACACCTACCTATCAGAAAAGAACGTTGTCTTGAGAACAATCCTCCCTAGTAAAGTGACCAGGGAAAGTGGTGAGCCAGTAACTGTTTCCCTTGCCACTAGCCTTGGCCACACGACAACTCATGAACTCCCAGACACGCAGCCAAGCCCCTCTTCTTTCTCACTCACTACTCAAGACACTCCTTTATCCAGGCTGCACTTTTCGAAGGACACCACAGGATGCTAATCACCGCACTGAAAAGCATACAGCTGCTGTGGGCGAGGAGCCACTGGGTCACATGTATGTGGCGTGGATCTGGGACTGTGTCTGTGTTTTTAGAATTTCCTCCAAGACGCCACTCAGGGGCTCTGTCCAGAAAGCACTTCCTGGCTGACCTCCCATGATCCTTCCCTGCGTTCACACTAAGATTTGAGAGAAAGCATCAAAAATCTATTCCTTGAGATAAGGGGTTTGTTTGTGGGTGATAACAATTCTACTGAAGTAAGCTTTTTGGATATGTTTCTGAGATATGAAAGAAAACCAAATCATTCCATGAGACTAAGGGCAGGCCAGCTGTGGATGATGCTATTTCTTGGCAGAAAATGAGATTCAATCTAAGAAGACATTTTAACTAATGAAAACAGGGACAACAAAGGGAGAGCAGAACCAGGATGCCTTTCTGGACACAGCAGATATACAAATAAATGTGAGGCTTGAATTTTTCCAAGGCAGCTGCTGCTGACACAACAGTGTTAGAACACAAGCAATGCTCTAAGCAGGGCTTCCCACTTCAAGTCTATTTTTTAAATTATTTTTAAGTGTGTGTGTGTGTGTGCGGCGCACACACGGGGGGTGCGGGGGGCAGGTGCCCATGGAGACCAGAGGAGTTGGATTCACCTAGAGTTGGACTTATAATGGTTCTGAGCTACTTGATGTGGGTGCTGGGAATCGAACTCTGGTCCTCTGGAAGAGCAGTATGTGCTCTTAACCACTGAGCCACTGCTCCAGCCCCTCAAGTCACTTTTTTGAAGTACTAAGTGTGAACCTCGTAGCCAAAGAACAGCAGTATGTTGCCACCAAAGCCAGCTCAGAGTGGGTATTTCACGGTATTTTAAGTTTGGAAATTCGACCAGAAGAAAAGTTAAGCCCCTTCAGGAAGAAAAGTTTGCTACTAACAAAAATGTATCCACAATTTCTACTCTAATTTAGTAATAATTTATTAATGCCTTTTATCCAGTCACAGAGGTACTTGAAGGGAAGGGACTTCTGATTTGTCATTTTTTTCCCTAAGGATTTTGTTTGATGACCTGAATTAATAAAAACATAAACATACAAACAAATTATGGGGAGGGGGCAAATGATTTTCTTTTTCTGTTGAAAGCTTAAGAATTCTCAGTTTAGGTTTTTATACCTATAACTTTCTAAGGAAAAGCCACAAAGCCCTATTCCCAGCAGAAAACAGATAACAAAGTCTAGTCCCCAGCAGCTACAGGTGTGAAATCACAGAGAACCGTGGAAGCCCTGTATGGTAAAGGAATCGTGGTTACTACCTCAGGTCTATTTTGAGAAAAGATGCCGATGAACTGCTCTGGGGAGGCCTTGAACCCCTTCTGGATCAGCGCGGAGCCTATGCACTCAGCCAGCTCTTCAACCTGCAGGAAGAGGAGGCAAGCATTAGCAAAGAGTAGCATTCTCATGGCAAGGCCTTTAGAAGCTCACCAGGAGACACGAGTGTGTCAGCTGCAAGCAGAGCTATTTAGAAGGGGAGCTAGCCCTTTTTAAAAATTGTTTGCACAACACAAGGTTTTATTCACCCACACAGCATTAATGGACCTGGTTATAGGACTCCTGCAAAGCAAATTATTCTGTTTGCAGGTCCCAGATGACTACAAATCAGGGCTTTCTATGTATGTACGTTTCTATTCTAGTGTTACAAACTGAGCATACAGAGACAGTTTCCTTTTCTTTGGGGGAGGCTGTTGCTGGTTTGTGGTGCTGAGGGGAACCTAGGGACATGCACACACTAGGCAAGCATTCTAAAATGACCTTGTCCCCAGTACTTGACTTCTCCAGCTGGTTCAGGCTAGCCTCAAGTTCAGAGTCCTACCCTTCCAGCTGGGGGGATCACAGGTATGTATCAAGAGGCCTGGCTAGACTTTCCTTCATTTATAACTTTGAAAAGTGACCAAATCCCTCAATACCTGTCATTAGAAACAGCTTTTACAAAAGAAAAAAAAAAAAGACTAAGCTTTTATTTGTTTGTTTTTTTTTTTTTTTTCAAGACAGGGTTTCTCAGTGTAGTCCTGACTGTCCTGGAATTTGCTCTGTAGAAACAGGCTAGCCTCGAACTTATAGAGATCCATCTGCCTCTGCTTCCTGTGTGATGGGATTAAAAGCACTGCTGGCTAAGGCTAAAGTTTTAATCTACAATCCCATTCTTGAGAACTTCTTTTTGGTAAATATTACAATCTTAGGAGGAGATTTTTAAAGGCCTTATATGCAAAGATACACATTTCAAAATTACCTAAAGTTGAATAAAGCCAGGGGGAAAATAAAACCCACTGGGTGGTGAAGCAAATGAGAATATTTCCCAGGAAATGACAGCTAGGGTAGCTGACAAATATTACAAAGACGAGAAAGGGACTGTGCCTAGGGCAGTGTCGGCAATGATGATGAGCGGTGAAGGTGGAGGACAGCCAATACCATGAGACCAAGTAAAGCCAGCCACGAAACGCAGGAATGTACATCCATGGCTACCCTCTCACCACTCCTACTCTACAATCATTTTTAAAAATTTTAACCTTAAAACATTAGGCGAGGTGGTGGTGATAATCCCAGCACTTGGGAGGCAGAGGCAGGCAGATCTCTACAAGTTCGAGGCCAGCCTGGTCAACAGAGCAAGTTCTAAGACAGCCAGGGCTACTCAGAGAAACCCTGTCTCAAAACAAAACAAAAAAGACCTTAAAACCTGGAGTTCTTTATTCTCAAGAGTACTCTGAAGGCATAGCATGCCCATAGGAAAACAGCCATGCCAGCCTTGCCAGGAATCCTGACAGTTGTGGTACACACTTTGCCAGTCCTACCTAAGGGACTCAGAGTGATGCTGGCCAGGTGACAGCAGGATGGCACAGCGTCTTCTGTTCTCGACCAGTTCACAGGTCTAAGCTGATTGTAAGGGACTGAAATCTGAGAAATGCCTGCAATTGCTCGCAGGGCTCAATGGGACAATACACATACATTTATGTTTCTAGAAGGATGGTCCATTTTGCTCTTTAAAAAAAAAAAATCTCAAAAAGATTCTTTCCTAAAAGTCAGGCTTGTTAGGTGAGTAAAAAGTAAAATGAAATAAAGATCTCTACAAAGCCATAGCTGGCTTCAGTGCGATTCAGCTCTGTGCCTTTGCCAAGCCTCTGGCAACACCTTCAAAACTCCGGGGACTTTCTGTGTGTCCTGAACACCAGTTCGCAACAGACACTTTTCTTTTTCTGGCCAACAATGACAGAAATAACGCAGAGAGCATGAGGGTAATCTGTGGGGCTTGAGGGCTGCCACTTGGTGCCCTGTGTCCAACACATAGTCTTGTTATAGGACTCTGGAAGCAACCCCAGAGCTGGACTCTGCCTCAGTACGTATCCAAGCTGGCCAGGAACTCATAATGATCCTCCTGCTCCAACTTTACTAGCACTGGGAGCACAGATATGAGTCAGCACTGACTGATGAAAAAAAAAAAAACTGGATAGAAACTGGTTTGGGTTTTGGTAAAGTAAAACAGAAAGAGGGAAATCCCTCTGGTCACATGAGCTCCCAGCTCTGTCCAGACAAGGTATTAAAAGCTGATCTCCTTTGTCTCTCTTGAGAGACAAATACTACCTAAGCAAAGTGTTGAGCATTCTTGTCCACCCTCTGAAGACAGAAGAGGACAAATCCAGGGCTTCAAGCCAAGAAGTTCTGACAGGTGCTACTCCCAGGCTGGGGTTTGTGGCTCCAGAGGACAACTCCCTCCACATCCACACCCTCTGACCAGCCAACTACTAAAAACAAAGAGGGAGAAAGTCAATTTGTGTTCATGAGCGTCAGAGGATTACCTGGCCCCAGAACAAGCAGCAGTGGAGCCCTGGGACAGAAAGCCATTTCCTGGACAGCTGTGTAGGAAAAAGGAAGGCAGCTAAGCTGTGCTCACAGCTGCGCCTGCCCATCCCAAGGCCAGACCGGAAAAGCAACAACAGCTTGATTTTATATAGCCGTAATGAGAATAAAAAAATAAGGGGTGATGTCTTCCTGCTCTGCGACCCACTACTTACAAGCTGATTCAGACAGTTACAGCTGCTGGTGGGTAAAGATAAGTCTGAGCATAGCCAGATTCTAGCTTAAGATTTATGCAGACAGGCAGGGGTCTCCTCTGAGCATCTGGGCTTGTCCCTATGGCTGCCAAGGGGTTAAATGTCACACCCTGGAGAGCTGGCCAAGGACAGTTTTGAGGATCAATGAACAGATGCCAACTTGCCCACAGCACACCTGACTCTGGTCTTGCTTTCGCCACTCACAATATATGAACATGGACAAGTTAACACCTTTTCACGGGCTTATTTTCCGCATCTATAAAATAGAGGGACACTCCAAATTGGGGTTTCTAAGTTTCCTAGCACTCCTCAGGCAAAGACGAGTCATCCTACGCCAGGGGTAAGGGTAGGGGGAGCATTTGCTTCTGGAGATTTCTAAAATTATCTGAAAAGTTATACTTCCCAATAAATCCATATCAGTTGCCAATCAAGTGCTTCAATTGGTCAGTGAGAGTCCCCGGGGTTTTCTATGCTCTGTTTTCCATAGGTGCTCAGTGGAATGCCTGGAGTGTAGCACGCTGCTTCCCCAGCAATCTTGCACTAGTGTGCTGAACCAATCTACAGAGCCATTCGCACCGCTGGAGTCTGAAATGGACTCCACAGGTTTGTATGTTTAAACACTTGGCCCCTAGCGTGTGGCAGGTCTCTGGGAAGAGGAGGAACCTTTCGGACATGGGGCCTAGCTGGCGGATGCAGGGTCACAGGGACTGGCCTTGGGCTTAGGCTAGCCCTGCTTCAGACTGGGCTTGGTGTTCAGAGTTGCTGAGAAGTTAACAAGCTGTATAATCCACCTGCACATCCAGGCACCACGCCTCCCTCACAAGAACTGAGTACCCCCACACCTGAGCTCAAATCGATCTCTTCTCCATTTGGTTGCTTATGCTGAGTATTTGGTCACAGACGTGAGGAGAGCTATCCGAGCGAGGGAACTCACCTGCTTGTAGGAAATCCACTCATAGGGCTGGTTTGGCTTTCTAGAACCTAAGCAAGGGCCATTGTCTACAAAAAGAAAAAACAAAGATGAAGCAAAAGATAGATGGCTTTGACCTTTAACTATTTCTGCATTTTATTGGCTTTTCTCTTTATTCCTCAAAATATCAGGTAGACTCTAGTCTTCAAAGTAGAAATAGTGAGTTCATATTAGAAATGCCCCTCCCCAGTCTGAAGTGATTTTTATGGTTTTATTTGCTCTGCTTCTTAAAAATAAGGGGGTTGGAGATAAACAGGGGAGAAAGGCAGATATTAATATGACCGACTCTTTGGTTGTTGGGTTTGGGTTTTTGGAGACAAGGTCTCTCTACCACATGGCTCTGGCTGCCCTAGAACTCACTTTGTAGACCAGGCTGGCCTCAAGCTCGCTGAGCTCTACACGCCTCTGCCTCCAGAGTGCTGGTGTTAAAGGTGTGCACCACCACACAGATACAATGATTTCCAAGAACACTTAGCCTGTGACTTCTTCCTTCAAGCCAATGGCTGAGTGTAGATACACGCTACTGTGGGTTTTCAGAAGAGGCAGCCACTCTGGTGAAGCTTCAAGCATTCCGATTTAGAATGAAACGCTTCCCCAAAAGCCGTGCGTTGGAGGCTCAGGTCCCAGCTGACTGGCTTTTGAGCAGTGATGGAGTCCTGAGGGTTCTGACCTAATGACTGGGATAATCCCTCCATTTGCTTATAACATGATGGAAGCATTGGGGATATCCCTGAGGATAACACCCTGTCCCAGCCCTGCTAACTTCCCAACTCCCACCCCAGAGGGAGGAAGGGAAGGAAAGTGAAGATACCACAATGTCTAGGTTCAATAGTCCCAGTCTGAATCTGTAAAGGTGTTCTGATTTGGTGTGGGGACATGGGAGAACTGGCAAAGAAGACAAAGAATGGTTTTGCCAGGGGATGTGACGAGAAGTGTGGCACGCCAATGGATTCAAGTGTCAGTTAGCTGTCAAGAAAATGAGATGACATGAGCTGGGCTTGCTGAGCGTTCCCTAGTAACAGAGCTGACCAAACAGTCCTTCCAGACTTGCTTCAATTTACAGTACTGTAACCAAGGTTCAGGGGACATGGGAGGGGCAGCAGCTCTGTTTCTCGGATGGGAGACCCCTCAGCTACAGGAACTGATGCCATTTTATTCCTCAAGAGCTAAGACTGGCAAATTGCAGCCAAGGGCCATAATGTACCAATGACTGTTTTTGTAAGCAGTGTTAGTAGATCACAACCTTATTAACTCATCCACCTACATCTGAAGCTGCAGAGATTATATCGCCCCAAATGCCTAAAGCCTAAAGTACTTACTGTTTGGCTCTTTATGGGCACAGCACACTGATCCCAGCTCTAAAACTGTGGCTAAGTTGAAACCCATCCATACCCAGGTCCTGCTGCTAAAATCTGATATAACTGGCTGGCTAAATTTGGTATATTTAAAAAGTGTCCCCAGATGACACTAACACACAAGTAGGCGCATCTATCGGGTTTAGGGCTCAGCGGTTAAGAGCACGGCTGCTCTTCCAGAGGGCCCGGGCTCAGTTCTCAGCCCCCAAGTTCATCTCTTAACTCCAGTTCCAGGAGGTCTGATGCCTCCTTCTGGCTTCTGTGGGCACTTCATGTAAAGGGTGCACAGGCAAAACAGACAACATAAAAATAACTCAAAAAATTAAATTAAAATTAGGTGTAAAAAGCTCTAGGCTAGCTTCTCCTGCTGCTGAACAAACTTCTGACCATCTACGCAAATGCTGGGCCTTGCTCCTCTATAATATTTTAATCCTGAGAGATCTTAAGAACACTAAAGTTTAGGATAAAATGTTTCTTGGAAGAAAAAAGGAAACATTGACATAAAAAGCAGCTGCCTTTAATCAATGTGTATTAAGAAAGCTTACATTTCCTTTTCCTGTGATTTATTGAGGATCACTCATTTTCCAATTAGACAAGAGACAACAGAACAAAAAGTTGTCTAAGTGTCAGAGGTACAGTGTAAGCAAGCCCCATACTCCTAGGTACACCACAGTCTCTCTTTATAGAGGAAAGGCTGAACATAACTTACAACACATATATATTCATGTAGCTTGATGCTGGCCTGCTCTACCTCAGGGAGATTTACTCTCATTGATAAACTCAGATCTTGATGCTAACTTCAAAAGGTTCATGTAGTCAATGATACACAAGGAAGTTCGCTTTCTCTTTACAATGGGCTAATGAGTCTTATAGGAATATTTGGCTGAACACAATGGGCTGAGTAATTAGACTACACCAGTGTCAAGCAATAAACAGCAGGTACTTCTTGAGTGCATACATGTCTTGTGGGGCATGGAGGAGCAATCTCCCCCGGTTCATAGCTAGGATAACAATCTAGCTACCAGTGGCAAAAACCAGAAGCTGAAATATGGATCTTAAGATCTATTTCTATAGATGAATCATAGGAAAGCAAAAAATAATCCTTAAAAAGAGTGTTCCTTCATGGACAATATACTAATTGAGTACCTACTGTGGACAAGTCCTTCACGGACAATATACTAATTGAGTACCTACTGTGGACAGGTCCTTCATGGACAATATACTAACTGAGTACCTACTGTGGACAGGTCCTTCACGGACAACATACTAATTGAATTCCTACTGTGAACAAGTCCTTCACGGACAACATACTAATTGAGTACCTACTGTGGACAGGTCCTTCATGGACAATATACTAATTGAATACCTACTGTGGACAGGTCCTTCATGGACAACATACTAATTGAGTACCTACTGTGGACAGGTCCTTCATGGACAATATACTAATTGAATACCTACTGTGGACAGGTCCTTCATGGACAACATACTAATTGAGTACCTACTGTGGACAG